>SOPF01028698.1:91-57714 GCA_012979155.1 Hypericum perforatum
ATTTCTATCCCTACTTTCATAGAATGTGCTAATGATAAGTATTCCATCATTTTCTTTTTGATGATTCACCAATATACCATTAAAGAATGTGTTGAACATTTGTAGCGACATGAAAAATATATATCTCGTCTTTACATAAATTAATTTGGAAATAAAAAATATATTTGATAATAGTATATTTACTTAGGTTTGAAAATTTGGGAAAATGATAATTTAGTCTTATTATTCTATGTCGTGTTCCGATAATAATCCATTTTTGATTTTGAATGACTTCCAAATATATGACGGAACAAAAAATTGTGTCAAATCCTTTACTGTTCAATTCTGTCCAGTCTTTTACAATCCGGAATACGTACCAAATGTAGTCGAAAAGCTTTAAGCGTGTGCAAACTATACTATATGATACAAAATTTTCTTGGCATTTCTTTTATAAATAGAATTTAGGCGTATTGGACTAAAATCTTAGGCCCTAAATAATATCGAGCTTTGTTTTATTTCTTTTTTTTTTCAAATAAACTTCAAATTTTGGTGGAATTTGATTTAAAAGATGGACAAAAATATTCAATGCTGTACGCACTCTTTTCAATAGTTCGTTGGAGTTGGCGGTTATTAAAGAATCCTTGGGTCTCATTTTATAAGAATCGGTAAATCGATTTCCATCGAAATCGAAACCCAGTGAGTCCCGGAAAGAAGGAAATGGGGGAAGTCCGACGACCATCCTCCTTGGTCTCTCTCTGCGTGGAATCGATCAAAACGCAACTCCTCATCGCCGGTAACTAATTTTACAACGACCATCCCCAACTGCTTTAGGTCTTTTGTGTTTTTGCTTCCGACGACACCGTTTCACCTCGATGTAGGCAGCGGCGGCGACAGCGTTTTAATCCCCGATTTGTACGACCTTCCCCCCGATTTGTTCGACCTGCTTGTGTCCGAGTTGCCCGCTCTGCCCTTGCAGAACTTGCAAGCTCATATGTAATGTAACCGCCCCCTTCGTGTTTTGTTTGCGGTTTTGGATAATCGCTGAGTCGGTGGGTGATTTTGTGGTTGCACCAGGCCATTTAAGGATTGGGACGGCTACGAGCTCGGACATTGCTCTAAGGACGGGAGGAAGCGCGGAAGGTGTGGATTTATGTTTCTGTTTACCGTCTGAGACGAGGGAATGCTGGCTTGCTTGGTGATGCGTTTTTTGTTGTTGTTTAGGATAGGGAATTTTGATGCAGCGTGGAAGTCGTTGTTGAAACTGCGGTGGCCTGAGCTTGCTGATGGGATTGAACCGGGTGACTGGCAGCAGGTTTACTGGGAGACGCATTTGCAGGCGTATGTTCGTTTTGTTGGTGTCTGTTACTTCTGTTTGTTGTGTTTTGGATTCGGTTTTCTTATAGTTGACCCTGGATTTACAGTTGCCTCGACGAGGTTACAGAGTTGGCTTCAATCCCTTTGTTCAGTGCACGTCTTGGGGAGACAAAGATCTCAGGTACTTGTACTTTGAGTGGTCTGTAAGCTAGGTTAGAAGATTAGACTAGTTATTTTGCAGTAATTATAATTTTGTGCCTTTTCGTTTCCGTGCAGAGGGCATACTGAAATGCATTGGTTGTGAGGGAAATATGGAGTTTCCGACCATCGCTAAGTTATCTTACCACTGTCATAATTTTGCAGACTATGTTAGGTAAAGTGCGTTGCTGATGTATCTACCTTTGTCCAAAGCTTAATTTAACAGCAATCAAAACACACTTGCACAGGGGCGTTGGTTATTGTTGGGGTCTAGGTCACCACAAAGCTCTATGAAAACCCATCTCTTCCATAACTTTATATGCTGCAACAACACAAAAAATGGATAATCAGATTGGAGGTTACAATTGTTTCATGAAATAAGATTGGCTAGTGTTTTTCCTTGGATGTGGACCATTGGGTGAGCCCGGGTTTTTGCTGTCAGATTGCCTAGTTGTATGTTTTCTTTTATGTTGTTCAAAAAATTTATGAATTTATATTTGTTTCGAGTTTAGAAAACCCCATGTAAGCTGTAAATTAATTCACCTACCTCTATTATCTTGGCTTACATTTTCCTGGGTTTAGCATCTGATATTCTGATATATCTTTTATTATGCAGACACTTGAGGCTTCAAACTGTGTTTTGTGTTGAAGAAACTTCTGTAAGTTTTCTATTCTGAAATGAGGGCAACTGAGAACTTCTGTAGTTGTTTTGAGAAGGCTTCCAGTGGAAAATGAAATACTTAGCCAATCAGTGGTAGTTCTCTAAATATTAATACAACCAAATTACCAAAATTATATATGTTTATATCCTTTTTGAGAGACCTGGGAATTAAGGTATTGGTGTAGCATTGAGCTAAAAAAATGTTCACTTCATCCTTGGTTGTGAACATCAAGGATAGCAAATGTTGAACTTACATGTCTTTGTGTTCAATTTGGTTGGGTTAGCTATTGAATAGGTAGATTAGGTGCAACTGATTCTAGTGCGTGATACATCTGAGATTCATATCTATCATCTGAAATTCATTTATAAATTGGATCCTTTTAATTTTCATTAATATAGCCATAGTGGAACTCGGAGGGTGAATTGAGTACTTTTCTGGCTGAAATGAAATAAAATGTTTGTGAATATTAGGGTTATGTTTCATTATTATTGGAGCACTACTGTTTTCCATTATAACCTTCCGTTTTATTATTATGGTTATGCCGCCTTGGTTTCTTGTTAATATATTTTTTCTGAATTGTTGCATCTGAATGAACTGTAATTTCTTTGTGCTGTTCTGTGTTATGTTACAGCTATTACTGGAGAAATGCAAATTGCAAAGCTTGGAACTGAGGGGGGTCCGATCCAGAGAGAACGTATGCTTGTTCTTTTCAAGTTTGAACAGATGTTAACTTCTCCTGTTGCTTATTTAAAGGGAGAACACAGACAGCGTAACCATATATTCTGACTAGAAGCTGATGGGGTGAACAGAACAAATGAAAACAGAGACATGCATTGGCATGTCTGCTTCTTGATTAACTCCCTAGAGTAACAAATACGGACTTTCAATCGATTCTTGCATATTGGTTGCTTATTGCTTAATATCTATTTCAGATCAATCCTAATGCTATGTTTTGGGCTTCGTTTTACTTCTGATTTACCTCAATGCTAGCCACTTGTATTACTCGATATATTTGTAGGTTGATGGTTTGTATAAACTGCTGATCCAGAATAGAAGAACATTGAAGTCGCTGGAACTTATTCATTGCAAGCTTTCATCAAGTTCTATTAGTGCAATATTTGGCTCTCTACAGTCTAAGGATTTGCAGGCACATGGTGTTGAGCAGCTTTCTATCAAGTTATCTAGTTTTCGCGAGATGGACCCAAATGCCTTACCTGATGGTCTAGTATCGTTTCTGTCATCGGGAAGGTACTATTATTTTTTCACTAATCTGTAGTGTGTTACCCCTAAAGGTCTTGGGTGACGTGTTGCCGGGTCACAATTGATTGCAGTTAATTTTTCAATCCCTGTCATCTTTGTTTAATTCTCCTTTGTTGCCTCCTCTGGCATGTTTCTTAAATGTTGTTTCAGGGATTTGTTAGTGAAATTCTTTCAGATGAGTTAATGATTAGTTCACTCATGTATTTCATTAGCTTTTAGAGAATGACCCATGCCAAAGTCGCTGTTCAAATTTAAAAACTAGCCATTCATATTTGCAGTTCTGCTTTCTTGCAACTCCTAGAGTTTTTCTGCTCTGCTTAAAGTTTGAGAATCGTTTGGTCTCAGGTCTTTGTATAAACTGAGGTTCCATGGCAACCTTCTAGATCGAGATTTTGCGCGGCTTCTTTTCTCAACTCTTATTGATGGCTCCTCTAACCTATCCGTTCTCGATCTCTCTGATAACGATGTGAGTAAAGGTTCCCTAGTTTTGCATTTTCATAGATTATCAATTCTTAAAAAAATTGTCGAGGCTGTGCATCCTCTTGCTTACAAGTTATTGTGTTTCAGATAGCAGGATGGCTTGCCAACTTTGACTGGAGATCCAACAGTTTCCAGTCATCTTTAGGGACAGCCAGTTTTTTGAAGTCATTGCGTGTCCTGAATCTGAGGTACTCACTGTGTCAGAATGTTGTTCATTTTGTCTTGAATATGATTTTTGAGTGTAAGTTTCTGATAGTCTACTGAACAACTTAATCAGTATGAAATAAAGAATGCTTTTGGGAATATACAGTTCACCATATTAAAAGTTTTTGTTTTTCCAGTCATTAGTCCAGTGCTTAACCTCAAAAAACTCACACTTCTGTTTCTAGGGCAAACAACCTTCACAAAGTTGATATGGACAGCTTAGGGTATGCGCTTGCCCATATGCAGAACTTGGAAGCAATGGATATAAGCGACAACGCGATTCTGGATAGCGGCATCAGGTTGTTTTATGTTCTTGGTCACAGAAAAAATTCAAGGCATAAGCGTAACAGGTGCACTTTCCTTTTGCAGAAGCTTGATACGCTCTTTCCTTGGGGATTCAGCAAAATGCTCTTCTCTGGCAGAGTTGAGACTTGAAAATTGTGAGCTCTCTTATGACGGGGTGACTCTACTTTTAGGTGCGCTCTCAACCTGGAAAGAACCGTTGAAGTCTCTCTCACTTGCGGATAATTATCTTCGGAGGTCCGTCTCTTTAGTATGAAATTATGCTCCATTCTTTTTAAGTTATGTCATCAAAGGGCAATGGCTCTATCATTTTGACCTCTAGTAATGTGGCCGGGACTTTGGGAGAATTTTTGAGCTCGGACATAGAAGTGCTTAATATTGGAGGAATTGGACTGCGAGCAGCGGGGTTTCAGACACTGCAACATAAAATGATAGCTGCACCAAAGCTGGTTGAGATTAACATCAGGTCTGAATGAGAGCTTCTGTGATATGTTTTCTTTGTCTGCTTCTTGATTAGTCCGGAAGTCTGTTACAAGTTTTATGCCTTTCCAACAGCAAGAACCGTGGTGGGTCGGGAATAGCAAACTTTTTGTCCAAGCTCATCTCGCTGGCCCCCAATCTTGTTGCCATAGATGCGGCTTATAATTTTATGCCTGTGGCATCTTTAGACATCATATGCACAGCACTGGATGTCCAAAAAGGTACTTGTGTTTGATTTCGGCTTACATTGCTTTAAAACGATGCCATATAAATTCTTTTGGCTATTTCCCAGGAGTCGACTTTGAGCATGGTTTCTTGTGGATCTAGTGATGACGTTGCATTGGTGTGATCCTGCAGGTAATATTGAGCGTCTAGACCTGAATGGAAACATGTGGGGGCTTCAACCTAGTCAACTCTCCGCACTTGATAGATTTCAATGCAATGGACGACCCATTTTGACTCTTCCATTTGGGAATGCCCCTTGTATTCCCTACGATGACGAGCCATAATTGGAGTTGTCAACGGGGATCCCGTGCTGCATTATTCATGGTTGCACGGGGAGCTAATTTGGAATTTATACGGGGTTGGGATTGGCAAGTTTATCCATCGATCTATCTGATCTTGAATGGAGAGGAATCTTCATTGCAATATTGGTAAGATGTGCCGAAATAGAAATCTGATTATAGAAGGGGGTGAAGAATTTAAAGAATATGGCTGAAGCTCAAATATAATTGCAGATATGATTGAACTGGTATCACCAAGTGCATTGCAATTATGACACCGACTATCCACGTTCAAGCTGGGTGGAGTTTAGAGATGGTTATGGTTTATTTTTTATAAATGAAAGATGCCAATAGTCAAAACTGTGTTGTGGGTGACAGGTGACTGAATACAATTGTTTTCTGTGTGTTATCCATGATGCGTTCTTGGTTGGACGATTTTTTTGGTTCAAAATTATGTGCAATTGGATCATTATTTGACTAAATGTGTTAAAATGGTTTGTCACCATCATCTTCATTCACGAGTGAAGGTAAAAGTTCAAATGATTTGAGAAAATATATTCAAATAGTTTGTCTATTGTGTTCAAAAGGGTTTTTCAACTTTGTTCAAATAGTTTGATTGAATGTACAAACATCGTTTTATTAAATTAATAAATCAGTCAAAACCTAATATACAAATCATATTTGTTGTTTAAAAAAAATATACAAAAGTACCCTGTGCTTTTTTTTTCAAATTTAGTACTTTTAGTTTTATTTCGTGAACAATTTTAGTCTCGGACAGCTTTGAAGGCATTGACATGTAAGCGCCACTTCTTCCTTTTTTTTCTTCCTCCTTTCTTCTCTCCTCTTCTTCTTTTTCTCCCTCCTCCTTCCTCTTCTTTTTCTTTCTCCTCCCTCCACTTTTTCCTCCTCTGCCTTTCTCCTCCTCCTCTTTTTCCTTCTCCTCTTCTTTTTCTTTCTCCTCCTCTTTTTTCTCCTCCTCCTTCTTCCTTCTTTCGTCCTCCACCCTCCTTCTCCTCCTTCCTCTGCCTTCCTCTTCTTAGTCTTCCTTCTCCCTCTTCCTCCTCCTCGTGACGTTGATGTGGCAATGCCACGTGGCCAGGCAGCCTTCAAAACTGTCCAGGACTAAAATTGTCCATAAAATGAAACTACAGGTACTAAATTAGGAAAAAAAAACCACACATCTTTTTTTGGAACAGACAAAATCACAGAATACTTATGTGTACTTTTTCCCAAAAAAAAATTATATTTAATGTAAACTTTGAACTTCTTATGGATGATATGATGTATTCAAATCAAGAACATGACTTAAATACATTCGAAATAGAACATTGCATAGGTATATGTTGATGTAGTCAATGATTTAAACAAGTTATCATATTATGTTCAAATAGTTTGACCAAATGTGTTTCAATTGATTAACTGTTTTCAAATGGTTTGTTCAACTACGGTTGGATAACTATGCTCCTTTATTAAATAGATTTTTTTTCTTAAATTTTGAAAATTTGAATTTATCAATCCTGTTTCTATCTCTTACTGCACACATATTGCTGGTTTTATAGTTTGATTATTATATCCTTCCTTGGCTATAAGGAGTATAGGTCTATCGTGCACAAAGGAGCACGAGACCCAACCGTCTCCCGATCTGCAAGATTGTAATTCACAAAAACAGACAAAATTTTCTCCCAAAATAATAATCAAAATAGTTTGATATTAGCTGATTATATATTGATTTATATGGAATTTATATACCAAGACATTATTTACGTAAAAAATAATGGTTATGAAAATAATACAAGAGGGAGATGAGTTTGTAATAAAAAATTGGGTAAATTAGGCTAAAGTCCCTCTACTTTGGTCATTCAACCTTTTTAATCCTTGCTGTTCTAAAACTACTCATTCAGTCCTTACTATTCAAAAAAACACAGACAATTAGTCCCTCCTTCCGACGCCGGAGTTTTTTCCGGTGAAAACTTTAATTGCTTGGACCATTTTACCCTTTCTATCCTAAATTCCATCTAAAGCCAACACCGACGACCTAAATCAAATAGCAACAGAGCCGAGGTCCTTAATTGAATGGCGGGGAAGCATGTTCGTAGGGGAGGGTAGAGGCGGAGAGGTCCTTCAAGGAGACAGAGCTGAGGTCGGGCTTGGAGAAGGCGAAGAACCCAACGGAGCCGAAAATCGAGGCCGCGGCTACCTGCCTATTGACGTCCTTGTTCGGGAACTCCGGGACTCCTCCTCTTCCGGATGGTGGTGGAGGGCTGGGATCCTCAGCGGGGGCAGTTTCTGGCAAGGAGGGGGCAGTTTGGCAGGCGACTATACGGAGGGGTTTGCGCCGGAGGGGGAGGAGCTGAAGGGGTTTGGGAGGAGCGGTGGACGACCGTACGACCGGAGCCGGAATTGAAGCCACTCTCGTCGCCATCGGGCTTAGAGATGGAAGACGAAGACGATTGGTGGCTTGGAGGGATGGGTCCAGGTACCCCACGCAAAGGAGGATGGAGCAAAAGGTCGGGGAGCGGTAGACGAAGAGGAAGATGAGGGTGGCGAGCAATTCTTCTTGGCGGTGATTTTTCTGGGATTTCGAGGTCGGGGAACACATTTATCGTGATTGAATTTTTCTGGGATTTCGAGGTGGTTTGGAATGACGAAGACGATTGGTGGCTGGAGGTTGAAGACATCGTCAAGGAACACATTCGCCGCCACCGTTGGTTTTGATTTAGGTCGTCGGTGTTGGCTTTAGATGGAATTTAGGATAGAAAGGGTAAAATGGTCCAAGCAATTAAAGTTTTCACCGGAAAAAACTCCGACGTCGGAAGGAGGGACTAATTGTCTGTGTTTTTTTGAACAGTAAGGACTGAATGAGTAGTTTTAGAACAGCAAGGATTAAAAAGGTTGAATGACCAAAGTAGAGGGACTTTAGCCTAATTTACCCTAAAAAATTTCTGATTAATTTTTCAAAAACTATTTTTTACCTGATAGTAATATTAAAACCATTGGGACATCTTTTCCAAAAAAAATGTTTGAATAGCGAGAAACAGAAACTAGGATAATATAATATACTAAACGTTTTAACTAAAATGAAACACTCCTTTTCCTCACACACACACACACACAGTCTCTCTCTCTCTCTCTCTCTCTCTCTCTCTCTCTCTCATAAAAACCGTCTCTCAATCTCAAGTCCATTTTAGCAACCACCACCACCTTTGGGCCGGAACCAGATCTAGAGATGGAGGTGGCGCTGGAGCTTGCGCGGGCCAAGGACACCAAGCAGCGGATGGCCGGCGTGGAGCGCCTCCACCATCTCCTCGAGTCCTCCCGCCGCACCCTCTCTCCCGCCGACACCTCCGCCCTCGTCGACTGCTGCCTCGGCCTCCTCCGCGACACCAACTTCCGCGTCTCCCAGGGCGCCCTCCAGGCCCTCGCCTCTGCCGCCGTTCTCTCCGGCGACCGCCTCAAGCTCCACCTCAACCTCCTCCTCCCTCCCGTCGTCGACTGCCTCGGCGACCCCAAGCAGCCCGTCCGCGACGCCGCCCGCCACCTCCTCCTCACCCTCATGGAGGTAATCCTAGCCGTTTTTTTTCCACCTTTCTGTTGAGATTTTTCTCCGAGTTGAATCATTTTGCATGTTGTGAACAATGTTGCTTCTGTGCGTATCAACTAAGGAGTTAAGCGCGAGATACGGTGGTAACTAGTGTAATGTAGATTCGTTGCCGCTTCTAATTGCTATTACTAGATGCCAAGTGCAGTTTGTCGGTTCTCTGTTCCGTAGGATTTTAGGCTCGTCGGGGCTGCATTGTTATACTTGTCTCGTTACACAACGCATTCTCCGTTTTGGAGACCATACTGGTTGAAAACATGGATAGTGATTCATTATACAGAAGACTTTCAACATTGGACAGAATAGTTACTGGAATAAGAGAGCGTATTAGATGCTCAGAGAAGTGTGCTTGTGTTGGTTCAGGTTTCTTCTCCAACCATCATTGTCGAGAGAGCGGGATCGTTTGCATGGACGCATAGAAGCTGGAGAGTTCGAGAAGAGTTTGCTCGCACCGTGACGGCTGCTATTGGCCTTTTTGCGGCGACTGAGCTTACTCTTGAACGAACCATCCTCCCTCCTGTATGGAAAATGAAAACAGAGATATGATTATTTTGCTCTATTTTTTTCTTTTTCCAAGACTAATGAATTAATAATTGCACAAATTGTTCCATGTTAACAGATTCTGCAGATGTTAAATGATCCAAATCCTGCTGTTAGAGAAGCGTCTTTATCGTGTATTCAGGTTTGTGGCCCTCTTCTCTTGGGCTTCATACTTTTCCCTATGTGTTACAGTTGTTATATTCATAGACAAATTTCATATTTGACCTTTTACCTTCCAGGAGATGTACACTCAAGCTGGCCCCCAATTTCGGGATGAGCTTCAGCGCCATCATCTGCCTTCATCTATGGTGAATATGTTATTACCTTCTTTTCATTTGCTACTCCATCTTTTATTTTTGTGCTTCTTCATATGTGTTTGCCAAACCAGTTTTTTTTTTTTTTTTAATGTTGTCATTCCGGTAAATTGAGATGATGCATCATGGATAGACAGAAAACTCATTTCTGTTTCACTTAATAATATGTGATGATTGAGCGAATGGGATGAATTAACATTGCGATACTTTATCTTATCAGATGAAAGATATTAATGCCAGACTAGAAAAGATTGAACCACAGGTACGACCTTCAGAGGGTCTTACTAGAACTTTTGGAGCTGGGGAGATTAAGCCCTTGAATCACAATCCGAAGAAACGTAGTCCTAAAGCAAAAAATGCCTCACGGGAGGTTTCACTTTTTGGAGGTTAGTATACTCTCTTTTGTACAAGAAACGCGTCTCCCTATCTGATAGTATCTCCTTGTGCATTCTTGCTGCTTTGTTACTCAAATGGAGCCCATCATTTTGTGTATCTAGGTGTTGGGCATATGCATTCTGATGGAACTAGTAGTCTTTCTTCATATATCATTAATATGTACATAAGAGAATAAATTATTAATTGCTAAGTTGGTTAAAATTTTGGAGGAAGCATTTCTCTTGTTAGTGGTTCGCTTCCTTATTCTTGATTCTATCCATTAATCATATTAAATTAGTTTCGTTCATGTCCAGAAACCATAGCGATGTTGGAATGATCAACCTTGTTGGTCTAGTGGCCTGTTTTCTCATATATAATGTTCAACAATAAATAAAATGCCTCTTGCTATCATCCAAAACGAATATGGTTCTTCCAGCGAGTTTGATGTTGGGAAGACACCCTCTTGGGTAAAGTTAATACTTCCATGGCATATTTATATTTACTGTGAAAATGCATTTGGCAACATGCATATAGACTTTTTATCTGAATTACCGTGTCATTTTCAGGAGAGATTGACGTCACCGAAAAGCCCATAGATATGATCAAAGTTTACTCTGAAAAAGAGCTAATTAGAGAATTTGAGAAGATTGCTTTGACATTGGTTCCAGAGAAAGATTGGTCTGAACGCTTAGCTGCTATGCAGAGAATTGAAGCCCTTGTTTTGGGAGGTCAATTTTGTTCTCTCTTTCTTAGTCTATATTATTGTGAGAATTGGCTTTCTTGCATCTACAGTGACCTTTTACTTTAGGTATAAAACGTGTGTTGTCGTTGTACCATTGGGTGATTTCCTGTGAGGTCGGCAACCTGTATGTTGCCCTAATAGTAACTAATAATATATCACTACACAAAACTTGTTTCAGGTTGATGTAAAAAGATAAGTAAAAAAACTGAAAAACTGAGGCAAATACCACTCATTGGGATACGTCAAATGCATAATGCGATTTGTCTCATTAGTATCAGTGGCCAAACAATGGTTACCCTCTATCTAGTTTTCTTTTGGTTGGATACCCTCTATTTAGTTATGGGCCGTGGACTAGCTTCCATATGTTGGTTGATTAGTAATCTTCTCGTGGATTAACACATGCAATTATATGTTTTCAGGTGCTACTGATTATCCATGTTTTCGGGGACTTCTGAAGCAACTTGTAGGCCCTCTAACCACACAATTATCTGACCGAAGATCTAGCATAGTAAAGCAGGTACTTTCTAGACTGCTTACATTTTAATTCCATATCTTATCAGATGGTTTGGACTGGGTCTTCTGAGTCTGTTCCCTTTTTGTTGTTAAGTTGGAATGATGATAAGAAAGCGAACTAAATTTAAGTGAACTCAATCACTAGTAACCTGGGAAGCAACCCCCACAATTATATCAGATTAATGGCGAATCTAAGACAACAATTTTCGTTCTGTCATCTTCGGCCTTCGGGTCTTAGCTGTGATCAAAACACGAGCCAGCATATAATTGCATGATAGTTACTATTTTGTTGACTGTTTGTTTGCAAAGAGTTTTGGGTAGTAGTGGTAGAATAAAACCAACGTGCACTGTCCATAAGTGATGTTCTTTAGCAAATCTTTATTTTTCTGCTATCATACATTTGCACCGGGACTATATATTCTCCTTTTGTCATTTGCTGATTTCCTCTATTAACTTTTTAAGGCTTGCCATCTATTGTGCTTTTTATCAAAAGACCTTTTGGGGGATTTCGAAGCCTGTGCCGAGATGCTGATACCTGTGAGTTTCTTGACCTCGTCCACCTTGTGTATCAGCGATGCTGCATTTCAAATGCCAATTGTTTATTGCTTCTATTGTTAATTTCATGATTATTCAGGTGCTTTTTAAGCTGGTTGTGATTACAGTGCTTGTAATTGCAGAGTCTGCTGATAACTGCATAAAAACGGTATGCCATTCAATGTGATTTCAGGCACCTAAACTTTTGTGCAATTCTGAAACAATTGGTTCATTCAATTTTCAGATGCTGCGTAACTGCAAAGTTGCTCGTGTGCTTCCGCGGATAGCTGAGTCTGCAAAGACTGACCGTAATGCCATACTACGTGCAAGGTAGTATGCTTCAATATTGGTTCATTATATAGCTTACTTCACTACCGCTACTAACTTCAAATGTCTCTCTTTTGTAGATGCGGCGAATATGCACTTTTGGTTTTGGAACACTGGCCTGATGCTCCTGAAGTACAGCGCTCAGCTGATCTCTATGAGGATTTGATTAGGTCTAGTGTTGCAGATTCAATGAGTGAGGTACCGGACTTTTGTTTTTAGGGATGAAATGCACATCTTGATATCATGAATATTTGCTTTCTTGTTGGAAATATGTACCGAGTTTTTAAGAATTGCATGAAACAAATGCCTTACTTGGTGAGGATGGCAGCATAAAGATGACACAAAAAAGAAAGGATCAGAAAATCATTTTATAACTACTTTGAAATGCTACAGTTGGCCATAAAAGAGTAAAAAGTCGTCTGGTAATACTTTTGATGGTTCTGCTGTCAGTGTTAATGAGAATGGGCCCAACACATGATCACATTCTTACGCTTCTTCCATTATTAGCTTTTGTTCTATGCTACTATTTGCTGATGTCTTATATCATATAAATATCCTTCATTTGTACAATTTTACAGGTACGATCAACTGCAAGAATGTGCTACAGAATGTTTGCAAAAACTTGGCCAGAGCGTTCACGATGCTTATTTTCATCTTTTGACCCAGTTATTCAGCGGGTATGGTTGTTTTGATCTAGTTATATCTGTATGATTTTACTGCGCAAATTGCAGGTTCAACTCATCATACTTCTGTACAGGTTGTCAATGAAGAAGATGGGGGCTTGCATAGGCGGCATGCATCTCCTGCACTCCGGGACCGAAGTTCGCATATGGCAGTTACCCCTCAAACATCTGCTCCTTCCCATTTACCGGGATATGGAACTTCTGCAATAGTTGCAATGGACAGAACTTCTAGTGTATCGTCTGGTACATCTCTCTCTTCTGGCCTGCTGCTGTCACAGGCAAAATCCATTGCTAAAGGCTCTGAACATAGTCTCGAAAGTGTATTGCATGCTAGCAAACAGAAAGTATCTGCAATTGAAAGCATGCTTCGAGGTTTGAAAGTCTCAGACAAGCAAAATCCTTCAGCTCTCCGGTCATCTAGCTTGGATCTAGGTATTAAACTTCTCTTTACCAAGTTTTTTTACTTATATCCCAGTTTCTAGTTTGTTATGTCTCAATCACTAAATCCAACCTTTCTGCGGAAGCGGATGCTGTCACTATTGTAAAATTATTTATGAATGGCTTTTTTTTACTGATTTCTCCTAGTGCAGGAGTGGACCCTCCATCAGCCCGCGATCCACCATACCCTGCAGCTCTTTCAGCTTCTAACTGTCTCGCTAGCTCTATGCCATCTGAAACAACTGTATCTAATGGTAAAAGTGGCAATCACAATGGAGGATTAGCTTTGTCTGATATCATTACTCAGATTAAAGCTTCCAGAGATTCTTCCAAATTCACATATAGCAGTGGTGGGACAGCTGATTCGCGGTCATCATTCTCATCCTATTCAGGTAAAAGGGCGATTGATGAGAATATTGATAACAGCGAGGCTAGGTCGTTCGTTAATCCACATGTGGACAGGCAATACATTGATACATCTTACACAGATCTAAATTTCCAAGATTCCCACAGCAGTCATATTCCAAACTTCCAGAAGCCACTTTCAAGAAAGCATGTGACTGGGAAGTTGTCTGCTGGTAGGAGAAGTTTGGACGATAGTCAAATTTCGTTGGGGAATATATCGAATCATGTAGTAGGGCCAGCTTCTCTTGTATATGTAATCGGTGAGGGTCTAAATCCAAGTTCTGACTGGAATGCAAGGGTTGCTGCTTTCAACTACCTAAGGTCTTTGCTTCAGCAAGGCCCAAAAGGTGTTCAGGAAGTGACTCAAAATTTTGAGAAAGTAATGAAGTTGTTCTTCCAGCATTTGGATGATCCCCATCACAAAGTTGCGCAGGCAGCACTTTCAACTCTAGCAGACATTGTGCCATCTTGTCGTAAGCCGTTTGAGAGCTATATGGAGAGAATCTTACCTCATGTCTTTTCACGATTGATTGACCCCAAGGAGCTAGTCAGGCAGCCTTGTTCTACAACATTGGAGATTGTTGGCAAGACTTATGGTGTTGATACACTCCTACCTGCAATGCTCCGTTCTCTGGATGAGCAGCGATCCCTAAAAGCCAAGCTTGCTGTGATGGAGTTTGCTATCGGTTCATTCAACAAGCATGCGAAGAATTCAGAAGGTGCTAGTAATCCTGGAATTTTGAAGTTATGGCTAGCTAAGTTAACAACTTTGGCTCACGACAAGAATACTAAACTCAAGGAGGCTGCTGTTACATGCATTATATCAGTGTATACACATTTTGATCCAGCAGTTGTACTTATATATATACTAAGTTTATCAGTTGAAGAGCAGAATTCAATAAGGCGTGCCCTTAAACAGTATACGCCTCGTATCGAGGTCGACTTAATGAACTTCTTGCATAATAAGAGAGAACGGCAGCGTAGCAAGTCCTCTTATGACCCAGCTGATGTTGTTGGGACATCCTCTGATGAAGGATATACTGTTGTGCCAAAAAAGAGTCACATGTTTGGGAGGTACTCTGGGGGCTCTATTGATAGTGATGGTGGCAGAATGGCAAATTTCACACAAGAAACAGCTCATATTGATGGCAACATCGATCATGTTGCTTGTGATGAAATGCAGGACTTCTACCCGAACTTTGAAACTGGTGCTAATGATACTCGCAATGTGAATTCTAGAGAATTGACTTATTTGGCCAGCAGCCAGAGCACGCTATCTTGTGATCACGTGGAAAATATGGATAATAGATCAAGCTTTGAGAAGTCGTCTACACCAAGGCTGGATCTAAACAGGATTGGTTCTGATCCTCGTGCTTCTGACAGTGCTGCACATGATAATGATATGCTGGCAGACATGGACCTTAGTCATCATAAACCTGCTGCAATTAAGATCAACACTTTTATGGATACAGGTCCAGGCATCCCCCAACTTCTTCATTTGGTGAGTTTTTGCGAGATGGATTTATTTTCTGTTTTATCTTGTCCTTGTAAAATATGTTTCCTTTGGTCAAACCACAAAATGGAGAGCAAATACGTCAATTTGTTAAAAAAGCTTAGATAATTGGAATTTGTTGAATATTTGGCAAGTGATGACTTCTTGTTTTTTCCTTAGATCTGCAGTGGCAACAATCAAAGTCCTAGTGCAAGTAAACGCAGTGCTCTTCAGCAGTTAGTTGAAGCTTTTGCAGTTAAAGATCAATCGGTTTGGTCTAAAGTACTCTCTTGCTCTCTCATACATACAATTACTCCAGCTAACCTCATACTATGCTGTTGAGCGTGAAGGACAGTGCCATTAACATTATGCCATATTTGTAGCTCATGTTATCCACTAATCCAAGCATGATGGCCTATGGATGATTTATGCCTCTTTAAGTTTTTTTTTTTGTAACTATTAGTGTCTCAGGTCACATTCTAGTTTTTTCTAACATTGACCCAAACAAACTTTGTTCTTAATGTTTGTGCTTCTATATTAATGAGAGCTCTGTTATTGCAGTATTTCAATCAGATTTTGACAGCTGTACTTGAAGTGTTGGACGATTCTGATTCCTCCGTGCGGGAGCTTGCCCTTTCATTGATTGTTGAACTGCTTAAGAACAAGGTGTTCTCTTGTGTGCTTATCACTAGTAATTCGAATTTCTTTTCCCATGAAGCTGTTCTGGTTCTTGACCTTGTTAATTGGTAAGGTCTCCATTTTAGTGCTCACAATTGTCACTAATCTTTACCTTGCCATTCCTTCAGAAAAATCTAATGGAAGATTCCATCGAGATTGTAATTGAGAAGCTTCTTAATGTCTCAAAGGACCTTATTCCAAAGGTATGCTATCTTTGTCAAACAAATTTGCTAGTCCGACTTTGTTTCTGTATGGATGTTGTTTTACGCTGCGCTTTCAGGTTTCAAATGAAGCTGAGCACTGCCTGAATGTTGCAATCTCTCAGTATGATCCATTCCGGTGTTTAAGTGTATGTTTAAGTGTATGTTGATAGCTCTCTCTCTCTCTCTCTCTCTCTCTCTCTCTCTCTCTCTCTCTCTCTGTGTGTGGGTATGTGTATGTCCATGCACACTTGTTTCTCATATTTCTTCAATGCCAATCTTTCTTCTTCCTTTTTCACAATGCAGATTTTATCAGCTGAATGCCAATTTGCAGGTTGTCGTTCCTTTATTGGTAACTGAAGATGAGAAAACTCTGGTGACCTGCATTAACTGTCTGACTAAGGTATCCCAGCTACACCTATTGAGTGATTTTTAGCAAGTCTAGATATTTAAATTAGTTGGCGGAGAAGAATCTAGGCTTTACCTTCTGTCATAGTTGTGACCCATAATTTCCAAATCTCTAGTTTTTTCTTGGTAAGGGTTTGTAGCTTATAGTTCATTTGCTTTCCTCTTCAGCTTGTGGGACGGCTTTCTCAAGAAGAATTAATGACCCAACTTCCATCATTTTTGCCCGCTCTTTTTGAAGCTTTTGGAAGTCAGAGTGCTGATGTCCGCAAGGTAATTGTGATTGCACTGGCTGGTAATTTTATAAAAGTAAAACTTTGTTCTTACCTGAGTTATTCTTCTCATTTTGTGTTAGTTTTATTTTGCCTTTGATGTTCCCTTCTGCAGATGTTTCTGTTCTCAGATCTTGTTTCTTTTGTTGATGCTTCAGACTGTCGTTTTCTGTCTGGTGGATATTTACATTATGGTCGGAGAAGAATTTTTGCCCTACTTGGAGGGGCTTAACAGTACGCAGTTGCGGTTGGTTACGATTTACGCTAATCGCATCTCACAGGCAAGAACTGGTACTACTATAGATGTCAGTCGTGATTGATAACAAATTTCTGGGTTCGGGTTTTGGCGGATTAGTTGCTGTGTATATTTATGCTGAGTTGCTGTTCTTTTTGCTGCCCTCGTTCTGGTTCCCAGTGTGTACTTCTTGTTTTCGCCTTTGTGGTCCTTCACTCCCTTTCATATGGATTCCAGGGAGTCATTTCCAATGAGGCTAAATGTGTTGTGTATCATTTTGCAAATACTGTAACAATGTATCATCATTAGTGCGAGTGTACGGATGATATGCATTTGATTTTTTTTACTCATTAATGATCGAACCACCGTTATTTTTGTTACATTTACTTCATAGTCCCTCCAAACGGATTTGGCTTCCTATGATGTGCATTTGCTGTGATACCAGAAAAGGGTCAGAAGCTCTGTTTGTTTTCGATAATTGGTCTTACGAGAAAGCCTTTTATCTATTCTACGGTGCTATTATGAGTTTACTTCTTTAATGGGAATCGATTTTATTGTCTTGATCTAAGTTATTTCGATGTAAACTGTTTTACATAAAAATATTGTTTTAGCACTTTGTTCTAACAAAAACAAAGACAGCCTCGGTGTTTTAGGAGTTCCGAGCTTAGGAAAAAGAAGAGAAAAAAAATGGAGACAGAATGAATGGGACGACTGGGTAGGACAATGATAGATTAGGGGATAAAAATGCGCAACTTGAGCTACAAAAAAGGCTTATGTCCTTAAATGGTCCGAGGCCTTAAAACTCCCAATATACTCCAACTCAAATAGAAATAACTCGTTCTTCCGGCTGACTGATTCTCCTCGTAACAAATTCCTTACCCCTAAGAAATTGGAAAGAAATGAATTTTGGAGGTATTACCACGTTGGGCCATCATGTCTCCCTCCTTGTACACAGAACCAAGTTGGTTGGTCATGATGCTTTTACTAAACGCTTATCCCAAGATCCACGATGGCTCCCTCAAGGGAACTTGGTCTGGATTGTTAAGAAGTGGGATTCTCTACACAAGTATTTCACAGTGACTATGGTATGCGCTCCTGTTTCCTGTTGTCCATTTTTTTTCACCAATGTTTTTTATGTCAATATTTTTTTACAGAGGTAGCGACCCCATACATGTATGTATGCATGTTACTGTGTGTGTATTTCTCTCTGACTGCCCGACTTGTAGGCTCACTGGCCTATTGGCTAGTGGACGTCTCTATTGACTACCTAGATAGTGAGTTAGCTATAGGTTAGAATTAGGTGGTATGTGCGGTCCTCTGATATATTGGCTAGATTCTTTTTGGTAAATGATTTATCGGATAGATTATATTCTCTCTTTGATTACTTGGATCATGAGTTAGTTAATTAGAGATTATGTTTACGTACCACTCAACTAACTAACCGCGTGCAATTTAACTAATGGTAGGATATGTGTGCGTAACTTTTTTCAAGAAAAAATTGTAATGAAGTTTGTAATTTTTTTTAATCAATAAAGTTCGTAGTTATGAGCAGATGGAGAGAAAAAGTGTTGCAGGCTTCTATTGTAGTCTAACTGTGTTTTCGATCTTTCATTTTTTAGTGACAAGTGTTGGATCTTGTCCTTTCGATCTAAAAAAATTATCGTCATATAATTTTTATTCAGAATTTGGAACTCTTTATTTTCGATTTTGCTATACTACATTCCGTGAGCCAACTTCACATTTCAATTGAGAGATATGAAGGTTGGAGCGAATTTGGCTAGTTGCAATTGATAAGCAATTTTTAACACTCGATCCAATACTCGGAGAATCAAAACACCCCAATATCACTTATAAAACTCTGAAATCACGAGAAACCCTCTCCGACCCACCACATTAAAAAAAATACTATTTACCTTTATCCATTTCATCCAACCCAATCGATTAATCCAAAACCAGACAATAGAATTTATTCTCCATTTAAATTACTCATTTGCACTAGACTTAAACAAGAAAAGAAAACTACATATTTATTGATTTGCATATTCTGTTTTCTAAATCAAGGAAATCTCATTTATATATATATTTTTTAAAATCTCTCCATTATTAATTGTCGAACAACTATAAAAATTATATTTATATACAAGATTTGTCATCAATACCTCCTTAAATGAATTATAAAGATCACTCGGTAATTTCACTTATAATTCTTATACTACACTTTCCAATGGATTCTTTGCTGCCGAACAAAACACATCATGTGAAATAAATGCTAAAACTTAATTGGAATCAGTTTCTAGATTTATATAGAACTGAAATAAATGTACACAAACACACAGACACACAGTGGATGACGATAACCAGAAACGACATCGAACTCGGGAAAGAAACTCAACAGCCGACTACAACAACAACGGTGTAGTCGAAACTCGAAACTCCGTTTCGTCCTCTTCTCCCCTTCGCATTATTCTGTGGGAAAATAAAACCTTATCCTAACCTCTCCAACTACACATCAATATAAAGCTTAATACCATGAGAAAAAAATAAATTCCCCAACCCAGCTCAGCTCCTCCATTTCACTACCCAAGCGAGAAATTAAAAAAGAAAAAGAAACGAAAAACCAAATTCACGCGCTCTTTCTGTGTGTGTGTGTGTGTGTGAAATGAATCACTATGTGCCTGATTTCGAGATGGTTGACGAGGGCTACGCGCTCCCCTCTTCTTCCTCCCGCTCCAAGAAATCATCCTTGTAAGTACATAATTCAAATCTCGACACGTGTAATCTTGGCGTAAATAATTTACTCTTTAAAAAAAACCGCTTTTCTTAGATTAGTCGGTTCAGCGAGATAAGAATGATGCATTGTGGTGTGAACTCACTGCAGGGTGGAAGATGACATCGCGGAGTTGCTATGGCAAAACGGGCAGGTGGTTACCCAAAGCCAAAACTCCCACCGCTCCCTCCTTAAGAAGCCCGCCCCGCCGCCGATGACGTCACCTAATAACCACCACCACCAACCGGCGGCCCCACAACAACAGCTGTTTATGCAAGAGGACGAGATGGCCTCATGGCTTCACTACCCTCTCGACGACCACGACGACCTTTGCGCCGCCCTCCTCTACCCTCCCTCCGCCGCCGCCCCGACCTCCTGCACCACCGCCGCGCCCTCTGAAGGGATGCGACCTCCTGTTCCGCCTCCTAGGAGGACGGAGGCGGTCACGAACTTCCCGCTCTTCTCGAGGAGGGCCGGCGAAGCGCCCCCGAATAGGAGCTTTCCGGCGGCGGTTGTGAGGGAGTCCACGGTGGTCGACTCGAGCGTGACCCCGGCCGTGTGCCGCGAGCCGAAGGGAGCCGCTGCGAACAGCAACACAACTACAAACAGGGAGACTGCCCCCACGTGCGACGCGTCGGCGACGTCGTCGCCGGGAGGATCAAGCAACAGCGCGGAGCCGCCGCCACCTCCACCATCTTCCGCGCCATCGCCTCACGCTCCGGTCTCCGGCGGCTGGCAGAAGCCCCCTCCCGATCACGATCGGAAGCGCAAGGGAGTGGCGGAGGAGGACTTGGACTACCAAAGCGAGGTAATTAAACTTAACCGCCAAATCTCTCTAATCACATGTGGAATTTAAAATTAGGTAAAGTACGTACGACTCACTAAACATGATTATTTAAATGCATATTCCAAGCTCGATATTTTTAATTATACTTCGAAGACGTCATTTTTATCCTTAAAACTTGAACCATCCTATTTTTAATTTTTTTTTTTACTATTTTAATGAGCCGTGGGATTTTAGTGTCGTTGATAAGCGTGCGCCCCCATACTACCTCCCCAAGTTGGGTTGGTTTGGGTGTCCAGTGCCCTTTCCAGTCTCTCCAGAGATTTACTTCCAATTTCTGTTGGTTTCTTTCACTTGGAATTTTGTTTTCGGTTTGTTGTTATCCTTTGAGTTGGAGGTAGTAAATATTAATTAAATATTTTTCGATATTTGATCAAAATTTTCCTAAATAAATTATTCAAGTCATTTGATTCGGTGCCTATTATTTGGTCACCTTTAATTTGGAATGATAGCCGGAGTTTTAAGAGCGTCCCCTCGCCTGGATGGGTATTGTCTGTTCACACACGTGCTAATCACCTATTGCATGAGCCATTGGTGCTGTTTGTTTGGTTACTACAACTTGCAAGTATTTGTTAGATTTGTTTTTTCCACATTTTTTTTGCTATATTGTTTCCAACTACAATAACAACTCTAGGCAAGTACCCTTTCTCCACCTACTGTTCTATCTACGAGGTATATTGTTAGGGAGAAAATATTTAAGTCCTTGAAATTTCATTCAAGAGATTTCAGTTTTCAGTAAAGTAGTCGCTAGTGTTTAATAAGAATTTGATCTCTAAATATTTTATGCCAATCATAATTGGTTTGCTGGGAGTATATTAATTTTTAAGTAGTTAATGTTTACTTTAAGATTTTAAAGGTGTGGGCTCGTGAGGGAGGGGTAGATAGCATTCAAATCAACTTTAGTGTCTCTATCACCAAAATAGCCTTCAGTGTCGACCATATAAAAGAACTATTTACAATATCTTCGGCAAATAAAAAGTAATACGTCGGAGAAGAAAATAAGCGAAATATATGTGTATATATATATATTCGATTGTGTTAATCTCCATTTTATAGTGTTTAAAACAGAAAGTGATGGTAGTTGTATATATTTTTTATGATTTGAATATTTGATTGAAATGGATGATATTTAGGACGTGTTTAACATTTCTACACATGAATAATATTTTTTTAGTATTTTATACAACACCTAATAAGAATGTCAGAAATTGAACCATTGACTTCCTTGGAATTAAAAAACATTTAGGTCAAATGGTTATTGGTGATTTCATTAGTGCAAGTAATAATCATCAAAAGTTATATAACATAACAACACAATATGTTAATAGTCGTCACTTGTGGACACAGGTCAATAATTAATTATATGAATGAGAAATTATCATCTTTCAACTTTTTTCCACATAGGCCGAAATCGTGGAAGAGACATGTTAACCAATTAAAAGCGGGATGAGTAAATTCTAGTTGAGACGCCACATTGACGGCGGAGTTCACGGGTCTGGATTTGCTCTCTCATCTTCTCCTTTGCACGTTGTCTGTCTTTTTATGGTATATGTATCCTCTCCAGACGTCATCTTAACGACCCCATGGTTTTCCGTCCATTTGCGTTTCTACGTTCGACTATTATCCGAGGAATTTTGTTTCTTTGTGGAATGAATTTTGTTTCTTCGTGGGCTCATTTTGGAATCTTTATTTATCCGTCCATAACCTTTTTAATATTTTCTTTTTTTTCTTTTGTTTGTGATAATTATAACAAAGACATTCTAAACATTTGGGTCCATTTTTCTTTCAGTCGTAAAGATTTTTTTGGGTAAGTGGTTTTAAAGAATTTATGAATTCATTTATAAATTAGTTCCATGCATATTAAAAGAACTCGTAGAACATTTAAAATATTTTTTAAAAAAGTTTATTTGTAATTGAAGCCTTTTATAGATGAAGACAACAAAGCTTATCTGCAAGTATCAAATTCATGATGTTGCTGAAATTTGTTTGTTAAAATTTTAATCAGTTCAACAAGTAAGATTTATGATTTTTTTTACTTTTAACCTTTACATGCCAATATGCTCCTTTTTTTTAATTTTCAATGACCTTGGTCGTGCTTCTTGATCATAAAGGATACTGAGTTTGAATCTGCAAATCCGAAGAAGCAGCAGGCGCGCGGATCATCGTCGACAAAGAGATCCCGAGCTGCAGAAGTTCATAACCTCTCAGAGAGGGTTAGTTTTTGGCAGCAGTTTTTTTTTTTAATTCCGACTTTATTGTTTTTGAATAAATGCTTCAAATGTAGGAGCTAAAAGTTTGCTGTGTAATTTTGCAGCGGAGACGAGACCGGATAAACGAAAAGATGAGAGCGTTGCAAGAACTTATACCTCGCTGCAATAAGGTTTGTCTAGTGCAAACATATTAGTGCATCTCTATAATAGTCTTTTAAATCTTTTTGAGTCTTAATCTACTGACATTTTTTTGTAATTTTTTTATTTTTCAGTCGGACAAAGCTTCGATGTTGGATGAGGCAATTGAGTACTTGAAGTCTCTCCAGTTACAAGTACAGGTACTCACAGATACTATTAAATTTTACGCTGATGACGTGGCCGAGTAGTCTTGGTTAACATGGCTTAGGTGGTAATCTAACCAATTGGTTAAGATTACCATATCTCCTGCATATATTAAATTGTAGTAATTTCCTGTAGATGATGTCGATGGGCTGCGGGATGATGCCGATGATGTTTCCCGGAGTCCAGCAGTACATGTCACCGATCGGAATGGGTTTAGGGGTCGGCATGGGCATGGAAATGGGCATGAACAGGCCGATGATGCCGTTTCCGAATGTTTTAGCCGGTGCATCCATGCCGATGCCAGCTGCAGCAGCGCATCTAGGTCCAAGGTTTCCTGTACCGGCATTTCATATGCCCTCGGTTCCTACTGATCCGAACAGAATGCAAGGAGCTGGCGGCCCCCGAGATCCCATGCTAAATTCAGCAGGGGTACCGAACTCAAACCAAATACGAGTCCCAAATTTTGCAGATCCCTACCAGCAGTACCTTAGTCTCCACCAAATGCAGTTGCCAGTATTTCAGGTAGTTCAGGATTCTTCCTTTTGCAGCTAGCTGTCTTATCTTTGGTGCATAGGAGAAGCTCACACGAACCCGGAAAAGGGACGTCTTTGGAGGGTTCTAGAAAGTGACATACGTTTTAGCATATCTGCAACTTCCGAGTGTCCTCTCCTTTTATTTTGATTCTACTGGGCCACAAAACTTGCTTAGTTATCCAGCAAAAGGCATAGCCACTGGTCTGATGCTTCTTTCCAGGACCACTTGATGAGAAACTATCTAAACGAATTTTCTCTTTATTTCACAGAACCAGGCAACGGTCCACCCCAATAATGGCGGCAAGCCAAGCACCAATCAGGGAACAGACAATCTTGACAATAATCAATCAGGTATCACATTCAAGCTCGTTGCCGTTTGGACCAATTATAAGTATAATTTTTACTCTTCGAATCCGAGTTTTTTTAACTAACTCTCTCCTCGATGCTTTTGTTTACTGTCAAATGAAGGGCTATGAGCTGCGTATTGGGTCCAAAGGTTTGCTGCTGAATTTGCGAACTGGGCAAGGAAAAAGTGTACATGGAGGGAGCAACAGGCGGAGGGTTGACTTTGACCATTTGGAGGATATCGTTTCAAGTTTTGTAGTGTAAGATAGCGACACCTTTTTTTTCCAGTATTTCAAACAATAATTAACGAGGCTTACTTGTAAGTATTACCTGACAGTAGATTCCTCTCTTTTCTTCCGATTTTTTTTCTTCTATTCATAAGGTTTTCTTTGATTATATTTATTCCCTAAAATATGAGAAGAAAATGGTCAACATGCATTTCCGTATTCCATTTTGAGAATTTTGTTTGGAATCGTATTCGAGATCAATTTTTACTGATTTTTATGGTAGACCAGACGCCAATTAAAGACTACTTAGAATTTTGTATGATCAACAGTTTGATTTTACTTTCAAGTTTTGTATTGGATTCATGTTTTTTACACCAGAAGGTGATCAAATTTTTTTTCCCAGCCCAACGATTGGACAGGTTGGACACCATAGGGCCGAAAGTTCTTTTAAATAAAAGATATTATGCATTATATTTAGAATTAAATTATTAATAAAAATATTTCACTCAAAATCATATTAAAAAAATATAATTGATAACTTCCAAATTTGTATATAATTACTTGTAATCTAATAACTTTCAGTGAACAATATTAATCACCCGTTCAATAATCATCCAAATTTTGCAATGTTATACTGGATTGCTGGTCGAGTCGGACACATTATTTAGGATTTTCCCTTGGATTTTGTTTTTTTTTTAACTACCCGCCATTTCCAAACGGTGAAAACCACCTTGAGTATTGGCCCATTGCTCGAGAATATCATATGCTTGGACACAGCACATGAGGGTGATATGGCTTGTCTGGTCGCTATTATTCTTCTAGGGACCTCTCATAATTTGGACAACCAATATCTTCCATGATCCGGATCTGGGACTCTGTTGTGGGTGATCTTGTCTTCCTACCTGCCTTCTCATATTTCACTAAAGTGATATATGAGTTGATAAGCATCTATTTCTGGCTACTGTCACTGAATTAGATGCTTCTTTGATGTGGACCCACTTGATGATCCATTTCCTTTTTTACACAATTTATGTCAGGTCGGTCCAATAATTGGCCGTATTTATATTTATACTTCTTTACATTCTGAGGGGTCGATCCAATAATGTGTGCTCAGAAGAAAACAGATAAATTTGCAGAAACAACTATTTCTTTCTCCGCAAGGTAATGTGTCTGACATGTAGGAATGCAACTAGGGCCCAAACTCATAAGATAAAATAACCAGGTTATAGGTTTACATGTTGGATCCAAAATCAGACCTAAGCAACATGCAACGATCCGAATACTAACCTCGGGCAATTTGGTCGATGGTGTCGGGTTCAGCAGTAGAGCACAACAAGCAGCTCGCCGGTCATCTCTGTTATTGTCCACTATGGTGGTCTATGGACGATAGGATCTAAAAATCGACCAAAGAAAATATGAGTTTGATTAGCAAAAACCACCACCTACAAATTACTTTTGGTACAATGGAGTTTATACCTTGTCGGTAAATCTACGGAATGCATCATCTTCCATAGCTTTGTCAAGTTCCTAACAAATGAATGAGACTGTTAATAAGATCCTTGTCTCCTGTTTGATGGATAAAAATAATGATGCATTACCTTTTCTTGATCAGGTGCACGATCGATGTGTCTTATGAGTTCTTGAAGCTCCTTATCCTTCAAAGCGTTGCGAATTTCATCTGAAGATGCTGTGCATCACAAGAGAATATATGTCATTATCAGATACACACTTCAGAGTATAATATGAAGAATAGCACTATGGTAATTGAAGTAACAATATAAAAGGTATGCACTTCTAGTACAAAAAGGAATAATCTCCACGACTTTTTTTATAGGGCAAATTCTCTATACGAAGATTAACTCTGAAGTGAAGAAGAACTCAGTGACAAAAAGGCATGAAGATGATATCTTTTTTTTTAAGTAGAATCATATTAATCTTGGTGTCAATGTACAACTTTACAAAATGGTGAAAAGTACTCCTGCAAAAAGCGAAGAGGGCACCACATATTTCACAGCAACCCGTCTCGAAGAGAAATGAGTAGGAGAAATACCAAGGATAATAAAAAAAACAAGATAGGAAGATTTCCAAAACAATTCACAAACAAGGAATTGCATTGCAAATCTTCCAGCAGATATACAAAAAGTGGCCGAAGCCTACCAGGTTATAAAGCCCAAAAAAGCCAACCCCAAGTGCCCCGCAGAACTCACAACAGAGAACTAATCCATAATATTATGAAGATGATATCTAATGAGGGAACATTTGATTCATATACCGGGATCAGTTGGGTCAACTGATCATCAGAAGCTATGGATAATATCTCAATTATTAACTGCTAAATTTTGTTACACACTGCAAATCTAACATGAGACCTATCAAGGACAGAGAACCAGGTCAAAAATCCAATACTAGACTTCCCTGTAAATCAGTAGAAAGCATAGACATGCGTGTTAATTGGAAGTAATTAACAAAAGCATAATTAACACTTGTCGCCTCAAAATAGTGTCGTGACTAGCTTAAGTTTGTTTCTAGCTCACCTTCAAGCAACTAAGCGAACCAGAAATTTGACAGACTAACATGCAAAAAGCTGATAAAGCCTTTGAAAGATCGAATTGCAGAAGATCAAGTACAAGAACATGAATATACCAAGATAAGAATATGAAACTCCGTCCTCACAATCAAACCTTGGGATCCCCTTCCTCACATCAACTAGGAGTAACTAGTTCCTCATGGTCAAAAGAGAGACCCACAATATGAGATGAAGTATCATAAAACTAACTATTGACAAAAAGAGGATCGGGGGAAGCATAGCAGAATCTTCTAACAAATGAACTCACATAACAAATCTCAGGAAGACAAAATGAGCATTGGTGCATTGAATGCATCACCAAATTATTCAAATGTTGACAATGGCGCAAACTTGTGCAACAATAGTATCTCAAACATGAGCTATTCAAGGACAGCATTCCCATCAGAACCCTTGAGCATTATTGACCAAATAGACAACTCCATTGAATCATGTCCGAATTGATCATACCTATAGATTCCAATTGCAGCTGCTGCAAAATCTCGTTGTTCTTTCCAACATTTAGTGGTCGTTCTACTCCAACATCTTGGACGATGGCAGTTGATATGTCTGAGCGAAAAGTGCGTAGATTATAAGTGGCCAGAGTTATGTTAAAGATGAGCTAGACTTAAGTTTAAAAAGCTGAGGAAGCTTCATTTGATCTTCAGCTTTATCATATCCGTAAATCAAAAGCCTTCCGTTTCAGCCCACAGAGACAAACTCACAAGCAGAAAATAAGAAATCTCTACGAGAGCCAGCGTTCCCCAATACATGTCACAAACAACTAACAAAAATATGTAATCCCATAAGCATTTTCTAAGGACGCAATTAGGAACGACAGTAAGGAGAGAGGAGCTGAGCAAGGGGAATCTTACTTGGTTCTTGCTCTGGTAATACAGGCTTCTCACAAGCATCTTCTGAACAAGTAATTCATTAGCTTCGATAAGTAAACTTTCTGTATTATTTGTGTGGACCCGACAAGTGAGTGCAAAGTAAAAGTACATATCATAACCTCAGTGAAAAAACTAATAAAATGATTGTTGGCCATGGATGTTCAACTTGAGAAGCCATAAGCTAGCTCTTAGTTAGTTATGACCATGTAAAGACGGTCAAATCGCAACAGAAAATATAGTCCCCTTAATTGCAATACAGTCAGAGCTCTCCACCACAATGCATCACCAAACAACATCCTCAAACTGATCAAACAAGTAATAAACCATCCGCCTCGAAGCTGCGAATAATTCAACGCCTAGAAAGTATGGGATTCACAAAATTTCCAGGGAGATTAATAATACCCATTACAAATTGGCAACTTTGCAACCCTAAATAAGTTGACAACGAAGACAAGGGGAAAAGAAGAGACAGAAAACTAAACCACCTTTGTGCTTCTTGAAGCAGAGGAGAGAACAGCTGCACCCACCCAGAAACGAAGCGAGTTAGTTACTACTAAGGTCACAAACAACAACAGAATACGAGAAAGGGATGGGTGTACTTACTAGGGAACAAGACAAGTAGGGCACTTGTACTTGGACTGCGCTTCGGTGCACACGTGGCACTCTTTCAGACCCATCTCCCCCCTCTTCCTCTTGCAGTTTTTGTTTATGGACGGACGCTCAATTTTTTTTTTAGTTTGGTTACTTCGGAGGAGTCAGTCGTCTGAGTTCCTCCCGCGCCTTCCGCGTGTTCCCATGACGTGGCAACAACCCACACTATTTTTTTGTTTTTGTTTTAATTTTGGTCCAACACTGTTCTGTTTTATGTAATTTAATTTAATTTAACAGAGGAGGAGGAGTTGGCCTAAAATTATGTTGAGCCCATCTCGAAGAAGGGTTCGATCTCCATCCAACACGGGCCTTTTCCTCTCACAAAAGAAAATCCAATATGGGCTTGCTTTTAGTCATGATAGAAATGAGAGAAAAGTACAAAATAAGTACTGTGCTTTCGCGCTTTTGGACATATGATCATGTACTTCAAAAACGACTAAAAAAGTTCTGACGTTAGCTTCGGAGTATCACTTTTAGGCTCGGGGGCCTTCCCAAGCCTAAATCTACTCCGACCTATGGATAATTACTTTTTCATCCTGTATTTTTACATTTTAGTCTCAAATCCATTATCGATTTTTTTCCCACCCCTCCTTTACCCAACCTCCTAACCCAACACCTTCCACCCCTTCGCGACTCCTCTACTCGCTTCCCCAATTCCACAACTCTCCTCCCTATGCTCAAACGACGCCTCCTCCCCCTTCTCTCTCGTCCACGTCATCTCCGTTGCCACGCCAAGTTCCCGGACTTTCTGTCGCCCACCTCCCCTCCAATCGTTTTACACCTCGGCCATCCTCTCCTCGCGATGGCGGAGCATCCCGTCTCTGGAACGGTGTCGTCCTCTTCCTCGATCAAGGAGGATCATAGTCACGAGCACACCAACCATCTTGCCTCCGAGCACACGCAGCTAGGACTTTCATCGAGCGACTTGGCACGGAGAACGTGGTAGTGTTGACAGGGACGTCGAGCTGGTCCATGTGGTGCATGACGGTTAGTGCCTCGTTCAGCTTGTCCAGCCTGGCGAGCTGTTGGATCTCCTTGCGTTTGTAGAGAGGTAATGAGACTAGGTTGGCCTCGTTTCGATTCGGGTTCGGGTTGTGGCGACGTGTCGGGGGCTGGGTTTTTAGGGATTGTGTTTTGTTTATTAGGGATTAAAATCAATAATGGATTTGGGACTAAAATGTAAAAATAAGGGATGAAAAAGTAATTATCCATAGGTTTGGAGTGAATTTAGGCTCGGGAAGGCCCCCGAGCCTAAAAATGATACTCCGAAGCTAACGTAATGACTTTTTTAGTCGTTTTTGAAGTACAAGATCATATATCAAAAAATGCGAAACCACAGGACTTATTTTGTACTTTTCCCTAAAAATGAAGATAAGGAGATGGGCATTAGTTTTGTCTATCTTCATTTGCCCTCTTTGAACTGGACCCAATTTCTTACCTAGGGATGACAATGGGTAGGGTAGAGTAGGGTATTGATAGTATTCAACATATACCCTAGTTTTTTTAGTTGGATCCATACCATACCCACGATCCTATGGATATCTTTTAGAAAGACCCGGACCCAGACCCTAGGGTCTAATCAAAGATCCATGTCCTATCCATGGACCCGCTACTTTATACCATATTTTTTTAAAATTTTAATATGATCCATATAAAAAGTAAAAAAAATAAAGTTTATATTATAAAAAAATATCAAACTATATTTAAATAAAATAGTAGCATTTCAACCAACTAATTAAATATGGTTCACAAGTTTTCAATAAATTTATAAGCATTAAATATAAAGTTTGAAAATAAAATAATTTCTTGCTGATTTTCCACGTGACTTTTGAATAAGTCTTTTTGATTATCTTCTTGCTCCTTTCTTGTTCATATAATTTAATTATTCTCAATTTATTTTGCATCTGAATATAAAATTTAATTAGTTATTTAAATTTGATATTTTAATATAAAAATTAATATTATATATACTTGAAACTTCACTGTCGACATCATCAATAACTGAAGCATATTCTACACTATTTGCGCATTCTACTGAATCTGTAGAGTAAAATAAGATATTAAACTTAATCACATTATTTTAAATCACATACTTGATAAAATATATCATTATTTTGCAAACACGTTAAAGCTTTCAAAGTCTCCGGATGCAAACGATTACGATGAGCGTTTACCACCCTACCTCCTATGCTAAAAGCAGACTCCGAGGCAACACCGGACACAGAAATACATAGCACATCTCGAGCAATGATTTGCAATGTGGGATACTTGAGTCCATTATTTTGCTACCAGCTTAATATGTCAAAGTTCCCCGCTATAGGTAAAACAAATTCTTTTAAGTAACGGCCTAATTCAGATTTGCTCACTGAATTCTTGAGTTTCTTCTTGCTTTTCGAAATAGTCATATTCAGGTTTGTCTAATTAGGTGTTAGAATTTTTTTAGTTAACTTATATATATATTATAATTATTTTCATAATAAACTAACTAGGGTCTAAATAGGATCTAACTAATGGATATATGGATAAGGTCTAACAAATGGGTCTATGGATAAGGTCTGAGTTTAAGTCAATTCAATCCAGACCCAGATCCTATTAAAATCCACATACATAAATCCATACCCTATGACCCGTGGATCCTAAGACCCACTGGATAGGGTAAGAGTCTGATCCACAGGGTCTAGATCTTTTTGCCATCCCTATTCTTACCTTACCAATGGCATTATCCTCTTCAAAAATAAAGATGCCGGAAGGATTTGAGTACCGAAAAAATCAAAAGCATGCCGGTTTTATTTAAAAATTATTTAATTTAAAAAAACTCAAATTGTCACCTGAATAAACAAATAGCAAGGAGTCACTCGTAATGTGAATTCAATTGATTCATGCATTAAAATAAGTTTATATAATAAAATCAAATAAACAATAAATATAATATTTGGGTAGACCAAGCTTTAGAAATTGGTATTATGGTATATATTGTTTTAACATTTCTTTAAAAACCAAGTAAAATAGAGCAATATCCTATGAACCTATAGTCATGCCCTTGTTTTTAAGCTAACAGATTTTGAACTCCTTCGGACTTGGATCTAAATAAATTATAAGGATAAGAGTCTAGAACAGAAAACCTACGTGAGGCAAAAAGGCAACATGTACCACGACCACAAGATGGAACAATGAACAAGTACATCGAATAGCCAGATTGAACAGTTTAGCAGACTGAATTTTTCGAACCGAGTTCCAGATTCTCATAACAATCTCAAATCCACACAGAGTTTTGATAAATTTCTAACATCCTCCATCATACCAACGAATTCATAGGATGCTCGCTCCACCATCATTGAGTTTAGCAAGATTTGACAATCTCTTTATTCAAACTGTTTACTGCGTAAGAAAGGAGAGGAAATCGAAATACTCGATACAAGATTTACGAGAGACATGAGTAGGCTAAGGCCTTCTCCTCCGAGAGTTCCTCAGCTGTTAGATCCAACTTCTTCCTCGAGAACTCGTCGATCGGCAGACCTGAGACATCGAAACGGCATATCAATCACGAAAGGATCAAAGTGTCACCAGCTTATATGAAGACTGGACTGCACACGGAATTTTTCCAACAACAGAAACTTACCTTGAACAATCTTCCATTCTCCATTCTGACATGTTACCGGGTAGGAATATATGAGGCCAGCAGGTACATTGTATGAACCATCGGAGTATACCCCCATGGAGACCCATGTTCCCTGTATAAGTGTCACCAGATAATAAAAGATCTCCCGGTCAATATTCACAATTTTACTATAGAGCTATAAATACGATATGAATCATGAAATGGTTCCAGACCTCAGGGGTTCCAAGCACCCAGTCACGGATGTGATCACAGGCAGAGCTAGCTGCAGAGAGAGCACTCGAAAGCTTTCTCGCTTTGATGATAGCAGCACCACGTTGTTGCACAATTTTAATGAACTCTGCATTCAACCTACAACAACAAAATTATCAGAGCAAAGCTTCAGAATTCTTTCCATTGCAAACCAATACTAGTTGAGTCTGGAATAGAAGCAAGCTCCAATAAATGCTGAAAGGAGTTCTTACCATTCATCATCCTTAACAAGCTCTCGCACAGGCTTTTCACCTGCTGGAGTTTTGACGGTGGCGTGGTTGACATCAGGATACTGAGAGGACGAGTGGTTGCCCCAAATTATCACATTTTTCACATCACTAACTTGAACATTAAGTCTCTCCGAGACCTGTCCGAGTGCCCTGTTGTGATCCAACCGTGTCAAGCAGGTAATATTCTTCTCAGGAATGGATGGGGCAAACTCTTTCAAGATCAAGGCGTTGGTGTTTGCAGGGTTAGCAACAACCAGAACCTGCCACATGGAAGCTATCAATATCGAAACATTGTTCATGCAAGAAATGCTATCAGACCATTTCATAACACAAAGATTAAATAGCATATCCAAACAACTACTCACAAAAAAATCCATACCTTGCAGTCTTTAGCAGCATGCTGCTCCAAGGCAGAAGCTTGTGACTTGTAAATAGATACATTCTTTGACATAACATCTTTTCTCTCCATTCCTTCCTTCCTCGGGAACCCACCAACCATGACTGCAACATTAACTCCAGTGCAAGCCTCAACAACGTCCGTTGTAGCGACAACACCTGAAAATCATTCAGTTAGAAGAGATATAACCGTACAATCTAGATCTATATTGTTTTTCGAGATTGAGCAACATAAATTTTAGGACTTCTGAGAATTTCGTAAGAAAGGAATCAAGGGTGGATTGAGACCTTTAAGAAGGGGGAAAGCTGCATCGACCAGCTCCATCTTAACACCATTCAGAGCCTCTGCGGCAGGTGGGATATCAAGCATGTGGAGGATCACAGGCTGATCAGGACCGAGCATTACGCCCCTCGCAATCATGGGGACTAGCGCATATCCAATTTGCCCTGTAAATACATATATCGAGAAGAAACCAAATCTCAACAACCGCAAGCAAGTTTAAGAAGCACTGTAACTAAAGCCAGGCGTGTCGGTTCACGATTGCGTTTGTTTACTAACATTTTAGAGCATTTCAAGATCAGAACACGGAGAATCGTAACTATGACGAGCACGAAATCGCTTTTTTCTCACCAGAAACTAAGTCCCGGAAGAAAAATTTCCATAAGTAGACTGATCAAAACCTAGTCATCGAGCGAGTGATTCGGAGTTAGATCTACAAACCTAGGGTCAGATTAGGTCAAACTTTTTACTTAGAAACCGGATAAGGTACGGAACAAAGATGAGAGAGGGGGTACCTGCGGCTCCGGTGACGAGGACGCGGACTGGTTCCTTTGCCATTTTGGATCCGGACGGTGCGTTTTAGAAACAAGGAGAGTGGTTCGTCGGAGAAGAGTAGGTGTACGTACGGAGTGACCGATACTAACTAAAATTGGGGGAATGATATTTTATTGGGGAAAGTGGCAATAATTTTGGGGAGGTGAGAGAGAGAAACAAGAAAGCTTGGGAGGTGGTGGGTTGGAAACGACACCGTTGGGTTGGGAGGGGTTGAGTTGAGTGGTCTGGTGGGCCCGGTTGTGACTCGTGAGTTGTTGGTTGATCCAATATGCGGTTTGGGTTCACTGGGTTGGGTGGTTTTAATGACGACACGCCCCACGCGTGACTACCGATGGGCGAGAACGAACAGTCGCGTGATTGATTGATTGTCTTTCTAAACTGCCCCTCCTGACCCAAAAAAATAAACGCCTCTTCCGTTTTGGAAGAAGTTTTTCAATAGATAACATCATTATCTATTTTATTTAGGGAAAAGAATTTTTAAGTACTCTGTAATTTGCAAAAAAATCACTTTAGTACCCTATGGTAAAGAACCCTTAATTCGAGTCATACTTCACCAATTTTTCATCACTTTGGTCCCAAAATTACGATATTGCCCCTCCTTGAATCAGAACCTAACCAAACCCAATTCAACCGGACCGAACCCATATTCAATTTAACCCAATGGAGCGTAGAAAATAAGATATGACTCGGATTGAACTGAAATTTTACAAAAAGTATCCTAAAAATACGTAGGACTTACTGAAAAATTTTCAGAAATTTTAGAGGCCCAGAAGTAATTTCTTTTTTCAAAGCGCTAAAACTTCGTAAAATCATATAAAATAGAAAATACATCCAATTAAGTTGAAACTTGTCCCATTGGGAAGAATCCTAAAAATACACATGATTTCTGAAATATATTTTATGAATTTTAGAGGCACAAAAGTATTTCTTTTATTTTTCAAAGTGCTAAACTTCATAAAAGTCATATAAAATAGAAAATATATTCAATTAAGTTAAAACTTATCCCAGGAAATCCTAAGAACTTCCAATCAATTTAGGAACCAAAATGCATCCTTGGGACAAGTTTCAACTTAATTGGATGTATTTTCTATTTTATGTAATTTTACGAAATTTTAGCATTTTGAAAAATAAAAAAATACTTCTAGGCCTCTAAAATTCCTGAAATATTTTCTGTAAGTCTTGTGTATTTTTAGGATACTTTTTGTAAAATTTTAGCTCAATCCGAGTCATATTTTATTTTCTACACCCCATTGGGTTAAATTGAATATAGGTTTGGTCCGGTTGAATTGGGTTTGGTTAGGTTCTGATTCAGGGAGGGGCAGTATCGTAATTTGGGACCAAAGTGATGGAAAATTGGTGAGGTATGACTCGAATTAAGGTTTGTTTACCATAGGGTACTAAAATGATTTTTTAGCAAACCACAGGGTACTTAAAGATTCTTTTCCCTTTTATCTATACAGTCAAAGACCAACTTTTTTTTTTATTGAAATCCAAATAGAGAAAAAAATATATAACTTAACGAAAAGAGTGAATAACAAACATACTGGTTATTTGCAATAGTTCTAGCCAACTTCAAACAAATATTCAAACGTCAAATCAAACCAAAGTCATATTATCATCGTAATTTTAAGAAATCTTAAAAAATAATCTAATTTTTTATAGCCAAGATTGCCGAACGTTCTATTTCACTAAAGTCATTTAATTGTCCTACACCAAATAGAGTGTTTAAAAAATATCAAAATTTTCCCTACATTCTATCATGTCTCAGCCCGCACCAAGTCAACAAAACTGAACTAGAAAGAATGAAAATCATTCCACATGAATCTTTTCTGCTCCACGAAGTGATCCCAAACTTGTTATATTTTCATCCTTATTATTACATTCCTTGTCTATATTCTTCCTTGGATTGTCAACTACATAAAACACTAGACTCTTAAGCAAATCTAGCCCGTCCAAACTTTTCTTGATTTCGTGATTAAAGAAAATTGAACAAAATTTTAATTTCTCAAATGGTTGCACCATGACTTTTCAATATCCCTCTATCTGCCTATTTCCTGTCAACCCTCTATCGAGGGTCTCATTAGCTCACATATTTTGTCTTAAAAATAAGATTTTTTGCAATTAACCATCATCTTAACCTGTCATACACTTGTCCAGTCAACACTTGCTACATGGACATTTTTATCCTAGTCATCCGGGATGGACCGTATAGTGTCAAAGATTTTAAACTACAGGGACCAAATTACAAAATTAAAATCACACTGTCTTGAACTCTCGGCGGCGATACCTAGACCTGACCACGGTTCGAATTCGAACGAATTCGAATTGAATTGGTTCGAATTCGAATTTACCTAAACATAAACCGTATTCAATTCGTCCAAAGACGAATCGAATTCGAATTATGAACGAATCGAATTATAAACGAATCGAATACGAATTATAAACAAATCGAATACGAATTGAATTCGAATTAATTCATAAATATTTAATATTTACTAAATATATAAATAAGTATTCAACATTTTTTTGGCGTCTTTCCCAAACCCAAAAGCCCACCTTTTAAAAATTGATGTCAGATGCCCCCGCTCCCACCATATATATATATATATGTGTATATATATATATATATATATATATATATATATATATATATATATATAACGAATTCTAAACGAATTTGAGTCGAATTATATACGAATTCAACTCGAATCGAATTCGAATTCAATTCGCCGAATTGACGAATTATCAAAATTGCAAACCGAATTCAATTCGAACAATGACGAATTCGAATCGAATTATACACGAATCGAATTATACACGAATCGAATCGAATTATCAACGAATTGAATCGAATCGAATTACGAATCGAATTCGATTCATAGCCAGGTCTAGCGATACCATAGGTAAGTGAAGTGTAATTTTCTCTTTATTTAATATTAGTTGCCTTCGGTGCATTGTCGTTTTAAGATTCGATGAATCATTTATTTGTATATAAGTTCTATTATATTTGATAAGATTTACGATAGTTATACATAAACTCAAAGAACTGCTGTATATTTAAAATTGTCTAGTGAAATAAGACTAGTTAATATTCGTAAAAGTTCCATACGTTTTAATTAATAAACTTCAATTCAAAAAAATTCCTTTAAGCAAATATTACATGTTGAGGCATGTAAACAACAACCCGAAACTATTATTATCGTATCATTTTTGTTTGAAAAATTGGAGCATGCCCGAACTACATTTCAGTCTTTAATCTGAAATTTTACTATCATATAATCTAGTTTGAAAAATCGTATTCCGATGACAGGCTTTTGCAGCTTTGTTTGCTTTTTTTCTTTCAATAAGTTATGTATATCCTATAAAATAAACAGTGAAAGTATTGTGATATATATAAACTGTCTAAGTTTTTTTTGTGGTAACCTTTCATCCATGACTCAACGTCAAATAATTGTTGCCTAATTTTAAAGTATGTTTTCTCCTAGATTTGCTCTCCCCCGTGACATACGTCTCTTCCTTATCTCAGATCTATCTCTCGCAAATTAATAAGGATCATTTTCACGTCACCTTGCCAACCAAATCCAAATCTCGTAGTGAAAAGATGTTTGATGACTTAAATGGTGTCCCCTTTGATTTTAATCGAGAAGATATTCTCAATTGAATTCCTGGCGTTGAGCATTGTCACGCCACGTTAGGCCTACCAACGCAAACTAAAGTGCAGAAATGTCTTTTATCTCGTAATTAGATCAAGGCCAAGGTTCTCAGCCAGAGAGAGCCCAACTCACAATTATTAGTCTAAATACATCCAAATTGACAATACCACTCGAAGCATTCAGGAAACCAGCATCCTACTAGTTGAGTACACTACGGATAATTTTATAATGGCTGGAATTATACTTGGTACTTTAATGGTAGATTCCGCAGGGTTCTCTATCTATTTTTCTCAGATTTTAGAAAAAAAAATATCAAAATTGTCCACAGTATAGTTATTACCAGACATCCTCAAGAGATATTTTTGGCTGAATTCCTACAAATTGACACGAAGTCACAAAATAGACATGAAAAATCACCATCATTGACACATTGTAGAGAAAGAGATCACAAGTGTGACCAAACCATGGTCGATGTCAGCCATGCAAATGAAGAAGCCAAACCCACATGCACAACAATCACACCTCCTCGCAGACTCGACTTGCCACGTCCAACAGCTTCCCTCACTATAAATTAACTCGGAACCCCTACCTTCGTTCTTCACTTCAAATCTCTCAAAAACAACCCCTCCTCTCACTGTCACTGAGCCACAATGGCCAAGTCCTATGCGCCTCTCGCTCTCTGCTTCCTTGTGCTCTTCCACGTCTCTTTCGCTCAGATCGAGCGAGCCGCGTCGCGAGAATGGCAGCAACGGGAACCGTTCAGGCAGCGCGGGCAGCGCTTCCAGCTGAACCAGTGCCAGCTCGACAACATCAACGCCCGGGAGCCTAACCGCCGTATCGACTCCGAAGCGGGTGTGACCGAGATTTGGGACGAGAACGACGAGCAGTTCCAATGCGCGGGTGTGGTGCCCATCCGCCACAGAATCCAAGCTAAGGGACTCCTCTTGCCTGCCTACTCCAACGGACCTAGGCTTGTCTACGTCGAACAAGGAAGGGGTTTCCAGGGAGCCGCGATCGCCGGATGTCCTGAGACGTTCCAATCGACTGGAGAAGCGCAGACTCGATTCGGAGGGGAGAGGGGACAGACCTCGAGAGATCAGCACCAGAAGATCAGGAGGATCAGGGAGGGTGACATCTTGGCCGTGCCTTCGGGTGTCGCAGATTGGATTTACAACGACGGACAGAACGAGCTCGTCCTTGTCATGATCATCGACACCAGCAACCCTTCCAACCAACTCGACCAAAACTTCAGAGTACTTACCTCCACAATTAACGACGACAACTCCATGCATGCATAAATTCTGTTGATAAGCTGAAACAGCTCATTTTTGTTTTGTTTGTTGAATTGCAGAAATTCTTCTTGGCTGGAAGCCCACCACAGGAGCTACAGAGCCAGCTGAGAGGCGGGCAATTCCAAGGAAGAGCCGGCGAGAGGCACGGATTCCGCGAGAGGTTTAGGGGAAGCACCGGCCAGACCGGCTTCAACGGAAACATCTTCTCCGGCTTCGACGAGAACATCTTGGCCGAGGCATTCAACGTCAACACCGACCTGGCCAGGAGACTCAGGAGCGAGTCCGACAGCAGAGGGATCATTGTCCGGGTGGAGCAGGAGCTCGAGGTTCTGAGCCCAGAGTACAGCGCAGAAGAGGAGTTCGAGAGGGGATCAAGGCACGGAGGACGCAGGTCCTTCGACAACGACAACGATAATGGCCTTGAAGAGACTTTCTGCTCGGCCAGGTTCAAGCATAACATTGACGAGCCCTCGCGTGCTGACGTGTACAACCCACGTGCAGGGAGAGTCACCACCATCAACAGCCTCAACCTCCCCGTCCTCAGATTCCTCAGGCTCAGCGCCCAGAAAGTTGTCCTCTACAAGGTAACTAATTAACAATAAATTACTTTCTATTCCCCTTTACTAGCTACTTGGCTTACAAGTTGCATGGGACATGCAGAACGCAATAATGGCTCCACACTGGAACATGAACGCGCACAGCGTCTGCTACTTCGTGAGGGGCAGCGGCCGCGTCCAGATCGTCTCCGACAACGGGCAGACCGTGTTCGACGGACAAGTCCAGGGAGGCCAATTCCTGACAGTCCCACAGAACTTCGCGGTGGTCCAGAGGGCAGGCGGAGAGGGGCTCGAGTGGGTCTCCTTCAAGACCAACGACCACGCACAGATCAGCCAGCTTGCCGGCCGCGTGTCGGCCATCCGGGCGATGCCCGAGGAGGTGTTAGCCAACGCCTACCAGGTCTCAAGGGAGGACGCCAGGAGGATCAAGAACAGCAGAGAGGAAGTTACCATCTTCAGCCCTCTGTCCTCTTCCCAGTACGGAAGGGAGTAAAGAATGTTGACAATTGAATTCCCATGCAGCAGCCTAAAAGTTTCTTTTAAATGTTTGTTTCTGATGGTAGAAAATAAGGCCTTTGAAAGGCACAGAAACAGTTTTGTGTTCCTTTTTCCCACATGTATGTCTGTAGAATTTACTACGGGAAATAAATAAACGAACTTGATTTTCTGCTTCCAAAGATATCTGCCAAACTACTTTGAGTTCCGATAAATAAATATTCCATATCAGAAATATTTGGAAATATTGGACCTAAAATATTATGGTGTATGCAAGTATCCCGCAATCCACCCTTGGCAGTCCAAATCCAAAAACTGGGAATCTCAAATCAATCACTAAAATCTAAAATTCCAATTGTCCTGAACTTCTCCATGTCGCCCGTTCACATATTGTATTTTTCTTGTCCTTGTCCATTGACCGACGTATTCGTGTTTGTGCTCGTCCGGCCCCGTCATCGTCCTTCCGGTGTCTCTTCTTGTTGTTCCTCATCGCTACGTAGTGTTTCTTGCCTCCTTTTTTTTCTTTGGGATGGTTTTTTGTTTGCTCTATTCACTAGAAGATCTCTTTTTATATCATGGAAAAAGTTAAATTATTTATCAATTGGATACTCCGAGGTTTAAAACACACAGATGCAAGTTATCACTTAAATGTGTCTGACACTTGCTTGAGAAAAAATTATGATGTGGAGTCAATTCGATGCATGGTGACCATGTTGCTGGTGACATACATAAGCAAATAACTTGGTGTATGAATAATTATCAAAATAGTTCCTATTAGTTTGGAAGTTTTTTGTTAAATTACCTATTGCATATTCTCTCATTCTTGATGTTGGATTGGGTGCTGCCAATGTATTGTGGCCAGCACCATCTAGTTTTGATTGTAAGTTGTTGGATGGGGAAGAGAGATTTTACCGAAATAGGGATTGAATATATATCTTTCTTCTTTCTGTGGACCTCAGGATTGTACTGATCAGGGTCGTCTAGATGTGAGAAATATGACCAAAAACGAAATATTGGTCGTTCTAAAATATTTGAGGGAGATTTTGTTTGTTCATGATATATTTGGACTCTTCAGAATCGACTTTCTCAAGATTTTAAGATTTATGGTGTTATATTAACCTCATTATCTTTGGTATTAGAACTCCCTCTCCATCTTTCATCAAATACATTGAACATTATAAATTAGGTTTTTTTTTTCAGGCGGAACTAATCTTCCAGTTCGATTCGAGAAAGACATCTGAGATTTTGTCAATCCTGTATTAATCATTATTATTTATTAGTATTTACTTATTTTTTTTATGAGTATATTTATTCTTTAAATCAAACGTTAAAGGAGACAATTTGGAGGACATAAAGGCTTTTCGGGCAACCCTTTTTAACTCAAACGTACTATGGACATTAATGTACCTTGGAGAACTTTTAGTTACTGGTACTTTTGAATATTTTTTTGAATTCCTGCTTTATTTGGATTGAGAAAAAAATTTGGCTGATTATAACTAATTTATATTTGATGTTCATGTTGGAATTGTTGCTGACAAATATGAGTTGGTTTTCTGGTGCATGAATGGTGAAATATTGTAAGTAGAAGAGTGTGAATAGTGTTTGTGAATGTGGAAGTGTTACTATGAACCAGGTTGAGTATTAAAATGTTAAAGGGAGCGTTGTCCATGGAGCAAAACTATTTTATTAATATTTAACCAGAGTGTTGAAAACGTATGAGAGGTCACTCAGAGGACTACAGAGCTACTAGTGAATGATGTATAATTTAAGTTTATACTTGGAAGTTTTAAATTTGAAATATTTCTAATTTTACAAAATTTGAAAGTGAAAAAAGAAAACATGTTTGACTTAACATTTGGCAAAGTCAAATACCCTATATTATTTTGTGTTGATATGTAATTTATCAAAAAATGGACTTCAAGTTAATCAAAATATATATTTTTTAGAATTTGAAGTTGAATTAGTTTATAATGTTTGACAGATACTAAATTGGAAAAATCAAAGCAATAGATTTGGGCTTAAATTTTAAAATTTTACTGAAAACTGTATTCTGCCAGACCTAGCAAAAGTTCAGTGAACGAAGAACATGGATTTCGACCTATTAGCCAAGCGACAAAAGACGGTATATTAATAATCGAGAATTGTCCATTGCGTAAACTTGTCGAGACGGTTATGAAGTAGATTCCCACGGAGATTAATTTCCATCCTGGATTGAGGAAGTACCGGACTATATTGGTCAGGTTTTTTCTAATGACTTTCTAAAAGAAGTATTTCTAATGTTCTGTGACCATTTTAGATACGAAAATATATGTAGGAGAAAAAGATTTACGTGTTAATACTAAACATGACATTCAACTCATAACCAAGTAAATTGCCATTCTCCCGCGAATACGTAAGTTCTTGCACCTTATTGAGGCTTATTCCTTCAAGGACCGCTATTTATTTTTATATCACCGTACGATTCTTACAAGAACTAGTTACTCCCTTCCGTACTGGGAAGAGGACAGAGGGCTGAAGATGGTAACTTCCTCCCTGCTGTTCTTAATCCTCCTGGCGTCCTCCCTTGAGATCTGGTAGGCGTTGGCCAACACCTCCTCGGGCATCGCCCGGATGGCCGATACGCGGCCCGCGAGTTGGCTAATCTGAGCGCGGTCGTTGGTCTTGAAGGACACCCACTCGAGCCCTTCCCCGCCTGCCCTCTGGACCACCGCGAAGTTCTGTGGGACTGTCAGGAATTGGCCTTCCTGGACTTGTCCGTCGAATACGGTCTGCCCGTTGTCGGAGACGATCTGGACGCGGCCGCTGCCCCTCACGAAGTAACAGACGCTGTGCGCGTTCATGTTCCAGTGGGGAGCCATTATTGCGTTCTACATGTCCCATGCAACTTATAAGCCAAGTAGCTAGCAAAGGGGAATATAAAGTACTTGTTTGTTAATTAATTACCTTGTAGAGGACAACTTTCTGGGCGCTGAGCCTGAGGAATCTGAGGATGGGGAGGTTGAGGCTGTTGATGGTGGTGACTCTCCCTGCACGTGGGTTGTACACGTCAGCACGCGAGGGCTCGTTGATGTTATGCTTGAACCTGGCGGTGCAGAAAGTCTCTTCAAGGCCATTATCGTTATCGTTCTCGTTATCGAAGGACCTGCGTCCTCCGTGCCTTGATCCCCTCTCGAACTCCTCTTCTGCGCTGTACTCTGGGCTCAGAACCTCGAGCTCCTGCTCGACCCGGACAATGATCCCTCTGCTGTCGGACTCGCTCCTGAGCCTCCTGGCTAGGTCGGTGTTGACGTTGAATGCCTCGGCCAAGATGTTCTCGTCGAAGCCAGAGAAGATGTTGCCGTTGAAGCCGGTCTGGCCGGTGCTGCCCCTAATCCTCTCGCGGAATCCGTGCCTCTCGCCAGGTCTTCCTTGGAATTGCCCTCCTCTCAGCTGGCTCTGTAGCTCCTGGGGTGGGCTCCCAGCCAAGAAGAATTTCTGCAATTCAACAAACAAAACAAAAATGAGCTGTTTCAGCTTATCAACAGAATTTATGCATGCATGGAGTTGTCGTCGTTAATTGTGTAGGTAAGTACTCTGAAGTTTTGGTCGAGTTGGTTGGAAGGGTTGCTGGTGTCGATGATCATGACAAGGACTAGCTCGTTCTGTCCGTCGTTGTAAATCCAATCGGCGACACCCGAAGGCACGGCCAAGATGTCACCCTCCCTGATCCTCCTGACCTTCTGGTGCTGATCTCTCGAGGTCTGTCCCCTCTCCCCTCCGAACCGAGTCTGCGCTTCTCCCGTCGATTGGAACGTCTCAGGACATCCGGGGATCGCTGCTCCCTGGATACCCCTTCCTTGTTCGACGTAGACAAGCCTAGGGCCGTTGGAGTAGGCAGGCAAGAGGAGTCCCTTAGCTTGGATTCTGTGGCGGATGGGCACCACACCCGCGCATTGGAACTGCTCGTCGTTCTCGTCCCAGATCTCGGTCACACCGGCTTCGGAGTCGATACGGCGGTTAGGCTCACGGGCGTTGATGTTGTCGAGCTGGCACTGGTTCAGCTGGAACCGCTGCCCGCGCTGCCTGAACGGTTCCCGTTGCTGCCCTTCGCGGGAGGCGATGCGCTCGATCTGAGCGAAGGAAACGTGGAAGAGAACAAGGAAGCAGAGAGCCAGAGGGGCGTAGGACTTAGCCATTGTAGATTGGTGAGTGTGGTTAAGTTGGCGAGATTGGAAGGAAGAAGGGACTCAATTTATAGCGTGGGGAGTGTTGGGTGTTGGACGTGGCGTGGCGAGTCTGTGAAGTGAAGAGGTTTGCTTGTTTGTGGATGTGGGATGCTTTTCTTCCTTTGCATGGCTGATGCCTTACACTTGTGCTTGCTTGTTTCATACGTGTTGATGAGATTCTGTGAACTTGTTCATTCGTGTTGGTTTTGTTGCCTCCGCTGCTCGTTAATTGTGCATTGGTATTATTTAATTCAAAGCTGGTGTTTTTGCTTCCGGGCTAAAATGTATTAAAATTTTTGTATGAGAGTTGGTGGATTTGCAGTATTTATAAAGTAATTCATTTCACATGTTTTAATCAATGTAGAACATTCTAAGTACATTCTTTCAAATAAGATTTATATTGATTCGAAGATTGTATTTATATCAGTTTCACCAAAATACAAAAAATGAGGTCTAACGAGCTCAACAATGGAGACAGATCATATTCGCTTTGATAAAAATCTCTGAAGCCAATCCAAAATTTTAAATTGATATGTTATTAAATTTTAAAATATTTATAGACTAATTTATCCCATTTGTTTTAATTAATGTAGAATATTTCAACAAAATGATACATAAATTTTACCATGGGAAAAAGTAATTTATAAAATCACTAAAAAGAAACACCAGAATTTTACATTGTAAAATTCGTCAATCGAAGCTAGAAAAGTCGTTAATGGTGACGGTAATTTAACAGCGGAAATGAAAGAGGAGGGAGGCGGCTGAGATGGAATTTTTCTAATTACATATGTAAAATTGTTTGTTATATTCCTATTAGATAAAATGATAACGAATATTCTTTATAAAAATTTAAGAGTTCTAAAATTCACGGCTTGCCATGGCTGAACTAAAAAAATCCAAAAAAAAAAATGTTGGTTACACGTGTATACCTTATATATGAAAGCTTAAGTTACACAGGCTATGCCCAGATGGGCCGAGAAGCTTCTCTCTCCCTTTCTATCCGGGCTTGATGTTGAACTGGTAGGTTGACCAAAGTCAACTGCTAAGTTGTGATTTCATCATACGTGGGAAATCCTCTTTGCACCATACGAACCACCATGGAATATTGAGCTCCGACCAAATTCATCAGTGAAAAACAAAGCTAATGTCTATATGGATTAAAATTGTGATGGAGCACATTGTATCAACAAACACAAGTTGACATGTTAGTTTTCATAGGTCGCTCAGTAATACACATTTCAATTACAGAACATGTGAATCAAATATTTCAAAATACATGATATCCCACTACTCAATTAATTATTGTTCATATCAAATAAGCCATTTTGAATTATAATAAAAAAATTTAAAACAAATATTTCCCATTTTTTTATTTTCAAGTGTTCAACCTCAAATTTTTTTAGCGAAAAGATTCTTTATTTTTTTTTAAAGAACAAAGTTGGTGATAAATTTTATTTATTTTTATATTTGGGCCCTTTAACTAAGAAGAATCGCGGAGACAAAATAGAGTTTCCCCAATAGATAGAAAGAAGCTCATCGGCCACGTACGTAATATAATGGCCACATCCACTCCATTCTCTACTGGCCCTCCATTTCCCGCCTTTAGCACTCGCACCCCGTATCGCTCATGTCTCACGCGCCACCTCCGCCTCAGACGACCGGTCGTCGCTGCCAAGGCCGCAGAGGCAACCGCCTTGGAGTACAGGAAACTCGGCGACTCCGACCTCCTTATCAGCGAAATCACTATGGGAACTGTAATGTCCCTTCCCCCCCTTTTTTATTTTTCCGCCCTAATTTGATTTCTTATAGCGAAGAATCCAAAAATGAATAGAAGGAATGGCTTCGTGTCGTAATGTGGTTTTTGTTTTTTTTTTGTTTGGTGTGCTATTAGATGACATTTGGGCAGCAGAACACTGAGAAAGAGGCTCACGAGATCCTCAGCTACGCGTTTGACCGTGGAGTCAACATTCTTGACACTGCTGAAGTTGTGAGTGGTTGGATTTCTGTACTTGTTGTTGTTTCTATTGATGCGGATCAGCGTGCGCAAATGAAGAATGATTGTTTCGATGTAGTGTGAATAGGAGGGTTTAGTAGCTTTCTTTTATGCCATGTACATGTAATGTCATGCGAATACGAGGATTAGTAGCGTTCTTTAGGTCTTGACTTGTGTACTTCTTGTTACTATTGATACTTATCAGTGTGCATTCATGAATACTTATCTGCGTGCTCAATTGAAGAATGACTATTTTGATATAGTTTGACGAACAAGATTAGTGGTGTTCTTTATCGGCATCTAATTCGTAAGATTGTTGTTGGAGACGGGAGAGAATTTCAAGTGAAAAGACTTGAGTTTTGCAACATTTTGACACTCGTACATACTTCTTCCTTGTCAATCATTTTGATTGGATGTGGTTGTATTGCAGTATCCTATACCAATGAGCAAGGAGACTCAAGGTAAAACGGATCTTTATGTTGGCAGCTGGCTGAAGTCGAGACCTCGTGATAAGGTACGTGGCTGATGTCATATCACTTGATGATAATTCGTCTTCTTGGCCGATTGCTTTGTTCATTTTCGATTGGCCCTGTGTATTTACAGGTTATTGTTGCCACGAAAGTTGCTGGTTATTCGGAGAGGTCAAGTTATATTCGTGAAAATGCAACGACATGCCGTGTTGATGCAGCAAACATCAAAGAAAGTGTTGAGAAGAGCTTGATGCGCCTGGGAACTGATTATATTGATTTGCTGCAAATTCATTGGTGAGCTTCCGTTCATGTCTGATCTATGCCCAGGACATCGTTAAGAAACCAGAATACATGAAGGTCATTGCCACAGTGTCTTTTTCATTAGAATGCAGGACTTTCTCACCTAACCTATACTAAAATAGATGCAACTCTAGCACCCAGAATATGTGGTACAATAACCCATGATATATCCATCCAGCATGCTGATTCCCCAACTAATTTTGTTTTAGTCACATACATGCCTCATGACTAGGTCCTTGACGATTGATCCTGTCAGTTCCTAAGCTAGTTAAATTGTAAAGGGACTCGCTAATACTTTCATTTTATCCCAGGCCAGATCGTTATGTTCCATTGTTCGGTGAGTACTTTTATGATTCCTCAAAATGGAGGGACAGCGTCCCAATTGTTGAGCAACTGAAAGCTTTTCAAGAAGTAATTGATCAAGGGAAGGTGTGCCGTCCTGCCCTTAGTTCCATTTATTGTTTATATCGTTACAGCCACTGAACCCTGCATCGTCTAGCATATGATGTTTAAACTTTTGCTGCATACTAGCTGCCAAAATGCAGCTTCACGTCATGCTGGTTATATATGAATGTGAACTGAGGAGACAAGTCTTGCAAGAAAATTTGTCCATCAACTTTTTATTACCTAGAATAACATGATGGGTACTGTCACTTCTGCATTAAGTCCATGGGGAAAAAGTTTGCTTTAACTATGATATTGCATGAATTTGCGTTTCTTTAGGTACGCTACATAGGAGTCTCAAACGAAACATCGTATGGAGTTATGGAGTTCGTCCATGCAGCTAAAGTTCATGGACTCCCGAAGATAGTTAGCATACAAAACAACTACAGTTTGTTATTCAGGAGCCATTTTGAAAGTTGGTACTTCTTCCTTTTGCTTGTTGACGATGATTGACATCAGTTATCAGAAAAACTCTGATCACTGAAAAAAAATGTGTAACTCTACACTACTTAGCATACAAAACTAGCTGATTGCACATTCCTATTACCCAAACACAAAAATACGAGATCAAGTTGCCAGCAAATATGAGTCAGTTCTCACAATTGCTTTGCTCTTGTTTCTCCTCTGAATCCTTTGTATGATTTAACAAACCATAATACCACAGCTGTTTATCAATCTGGCATGCTAGTGTATCAGGGCTCTCTAAGTTACATAACTTGCATCTAATCATATTAGATTTATTTTTTCTCGACTCTCGTTCTGCTATATTATAACCTAAGGATCTTGTTTACAACATCTCATTTTTGTTAATCTGATTGGTTCATTTGTATCCAGCTTGTGAACTAGTAGTTATACTAACATATGTAGATGGTACCTTATTAAAGGCACATCTTTATTATGATTAACCTACAGTTTTGTCGCTGATCTGCTAATGGCAAGTTGTGAACCATAATCCTAAATCCAGTTTTTTTTAATTCCATTTGAGTTTGTTCTTTTGGGAAATATCAAGCCTCTGAGCCTGGCAGCCTGCCTGCCCGGAACCGTGCTGTAGGCTTAGCAACTAAATAAGGATTAAATGTAGATGGCCAGCTAGCTTACTTAGGTGGCCTAGTTGGTGCAAACACAGATTGGTGATTAATCCAGGGAGATTCAGATGATTATTGAAGTTCTGTTACTTTCTTGCAGTGGATCTTGTTGAAGTTTGTCATCCAAACAACTGCAACATCGGGTTACTTTCTTACTCTCCTTTGGCTGGTGGAGCTCTAAGTGGGAAGTACTTAGATATAGAATCTGAAGCCGCACGGAATGGGAGGCTGAATTTATTTCCTGGCTATATGGCAAGATACAAGGACTCACATGCTAGGGTGCGTTGTTCCTAATGTATGTTTCTCATTATCCAGTAACGTAGCATTCGAAGAAAAGTAATACGATATAATGGTACATATGGTTCTAAAAAAAAATCACTTAGATGCTGGAGTGGAGCAACATTTTGGGCTCTCCTTTATTAGGCAGTAATCTTTCTAGATGAATGTAGGAATTCTGCGCTTAATGTCCCTGAACCTCTATTGCAGGAGGCAACAGTTGTATACATTGAAATGGCCAAGAAGTATGGATTAACGCCGGTTCAGCTCGCGCTTGGATTTGCTAGGGATCGCCCGTTCATGGCTAGTTCAATCATAGGAGCAACCTCTGTCGAACAGCTAAAAGAAGATATCGATGCATTCCTGGCGACCCAGCGACCATTGCCAGCCGAAGTTATGGCAGATATTGAAGTTATTTTCAAGAGATTCAAAGATCCTGCTATTCTCTGAGCTAGAGCAACACCTGCTTGTGCGTCTTACTAAAGTTTCAAGAGTTACAAATAGCCTTTTCCATGTACGCAATGCATGATGATGATGTAGCTTGCATGAGTGTAATTTGACACGGTTATATGAATTAACCTTTTTCTGCTTGGAATGAAAGTGTAGGTGATACTCTTTCTGAGTTTAAGTTGGTGATCATAGAAAGTGTCATTGGCATTCTTAAATATGTAATATGTGCGAGTTAACATATGGTTACGTAATTCATATTGAACTATTGGAAATAGTTATGCTTAACCATTTAGCATTTGATTTATTGGATTGGTTATGAAAACAATAATTACATTTAATGCACATACTTAAGGTGCTAATTGTGGAATGAAATCATCCACTTGGCACTTTAGCGCGCTCCCACGTAGCCAATTATAAATGTTGTCGAGGACTCTTGTAATGATTTTTCTATGATATTTTTTATTTTCATAAATAGGGTTGGTCTCTTCCCCTATTAATTGTGAGCTTGGTTTAATTCGGTTCATATTTGGTTTAAGTGTTAGAACAATGAGAGGATTTTTCCCTAACACGAGAGTACCGAGAAGAACGCACTTCCAGCGTACCACTCGCATGCCCACAGTAAAAAATTAAGTAAAGTTTGAATTTCGAGCCCAAATTTTTTAAGTGAATCTATCAATCTAACTGTTTAACTTGGTAAACCAGCAAAACTTAAAATGTAGTTCAGTCAGGAAAAAAGAAGACGTGGAGAAAAGCAAAGACAGTGCGTCAACTGCTGCAAATCATCTCTAAAATATGTGACGCAAACAAAAGAAGTATGTATCAAAATCTTATTTAAAAAACACATGCGAAACACGAAGAAGAGAATCCAAAATGAGCTGTAGATATGGGTAATTTTAGGAATGAAAACTTGTTGCATGTCGAACATCTTTTAGAAGACTTTTTGTAGATTATTGTAAAGTAGAAATATTTATCTATTGTTCCATATCTTATAATATATGACATAATCTACTATTTAGACCCCTGCAAAAGGGTTTACGGTATGAACGGAGAGAAATAATTTTTTATTAAATAGAGAGAAAAAAAATAAGGGCAAATTACTCCCTAGTCTTTGGTCTTGATCGAATTCTCCTATCGGATCCCTTCTTTCTCATAAATGATTTAGCCGTCCTTTTATTTTGAAAAAATGTTGGTCTCGGGTTCCTGGTTGACTTTCGTTTCCGTTTTTCATTTTTTGGTCATGTGAAATGACTATTTTATCCTTCAGAAAAAGACAAAAATGAGATAAAATTTGTTGTTTTGCGAAGGGTAAAATAGTCATTTCACATGACAAAAATTTTAAAAAAGAGACTGATTTGGTTGGTGGGGACCCTAGACAAATATTTTTAAATAAAACAGGGATTGATTACTCATTTATGAGAAAGGAAGGACCCGATAGGGGAATTATGTTAAGTCTAGGGACTAGAGAGTAATTTGCCCAAAAAATAATCTAAAACAGATATAGAGTAAAAGAGATGTTATTTTGCTTATATACGGTCAGCCGGGGTCTAGATAATAATACTTGTACTAGAAAAGAAATTAGTATTAAAAAAGTAATAGACATTATAACTAATGATACAATACTAATGAATCCACAAAAATATAAGATTTAACTCTTTATTAGGTGTAACAATTAAAGTTATTTTTTCGTTTGCAAAAATACTTGAAATAATTTTCAAGCAGGGTAAATTGGTCATTTGAAGGAAGGAGTTGTCAATCACATAAAAAAGGTGAAGAAACAAAATTATGTTATTCCCTTATTCTTTTAACCTCTAAGCTTTTCTCTTGTCTCCATCAATCAATCATCTCCTTATCTCACTGTCAGCCTCTTTCTAAGCTCCTTGGGACATTTCCATGTTTCCATTTTTACCCTCAATCCCATGGAAGACCAACAATCAGAGAAATAAAACTTTAAGAAAACAAGATACACACAAAAAAAGACTGTCCTATTTTGTGTGTTTCTGTGGAACTGGAGCTTAGCTAGGTTTAGGAGCTGAGTTGCTTGTGCCTTTTGGGGAAAAGAAATATCTGCCCAAACCCCTAAAATGTTTTCTCTTTTCCTTTTTTTGCCTCAATGCATGTATTAAATTAGAGTAGGGAAAAAAGTACTGTCAGGGAAATCCCACAAAGACCAACATCATTCCCAAAGGTTTTGTAGGATGTTGGTTAAAAGTCCCAAACCAAAAAGGGACAAAAATTAATTACCTCATCAGGACTAGGGTTACATAGCCCTAGTTTCATTTTCATTTATACCACCTACCATTCAGATATCTTGATAAATAAATTAAATTTATTTTAAATGTATTGTAACATTGGAGAAGAAAGAAATCTCACATAACATATTTATTCCAAATATTGGTATATGATTTATAAATATCAATTCTCCTCCCAAAAGTCCTTTCCCTTGGGATTCGTGCTTTTTTACTTTACCCTCTATCTCTCTCTAGATACATCTTCAAAGTTCAACCCTAGCTGAAAAATCAAGTTATAGTACTCTAAGAGGAGAGAGTTAAACAGATATAGAAGAAATGGACTCATCGCCATCGGTCCATCAGGATCATCACCACTTCGAGTCCCCCAACCCGGCGTCACTCCTCCCGTTCGCCACCAGCTCCGTTACCGTGGGCTCTCCGTCCTCCTCCTCGTCGTCCTCCTCGGCCGCGGCGGGCTCCGCTTCGTCCCCGGCTGCTACGGTGAGCCGGTACGAGAACCAGAAGAGGAGGGACTGGAACACGTTCGGACAGTACCTGAGGAACCACAGGCCGCCTCTGTCCCTGTCCCGATGCAGCGGGGCCCACGTCCTGGAGTTCCTTAGGTACCTCGACCAGTTCGGGAAGACCAAGGTGCACACCCAGCTCTGCCCTTTCTTTGGGCACCCGAACCCGCCTGCGCCCTGCCCGTGCCCGCTTCGCCAGGCTTGGGGCAGCCTCGACGCCCTCATTGGCCGTCTCCGTGCCGCCTTCGAGGAGCACGGGGGGAAGCCCGAGAACAACCCGTTCGGGGCGAGGGCGGTTCGACTCTACCTACGCGAGGTGAGGGACTCACAGTCCAAAGCCCGCGGGATCAGCTACGAGAAGAAGAAGCGCAAGAGACCCCATCAGCAGCTGCCGCAGCCGCAACCGCAAGAGCTAGAGTTACAGCAGCAACACCACCAGATGGGCCCTACCTTCTTCATCTCGCCGCCTCACGGACACGGTGGTGGCAGTGGCTCAAATGATCACAACCATTAAGCGGGTCTCGGCTCTGGATATATCTATCAGAGCTTCAAAATAGTAAGTATCCGTGCTTCAACTATATAAATATTATAATTATATGCATATTTTTCACATGTAATTTTCAACTATGGATTAGCTATTATAATTTGGCGACCCACTCTTAAGAGTTGCAGCAGTTGTAGTACTAGCTGGTAGCTGCAGAAGGGTAAGTAAGGACGATATGATGTACTTTTGTTGAGACCTTTTGATTCTAAATTTGGTCATCAAGAGATCATATATGTATTTTTTTTTAGAATTAGATCATATATGTATTTGGGCGAACTCTCTCTCTCTCTCTCTCAAGTTTGTTAAGACTTAAGATCTATAGTTAATTTCTAAAATCTTAATCACTCACGATTCAATTTGATAAAAATCTTAATCTTAGATATGATCGTTCAGAAGAGAAAGTAAAGATATAAAGAAGTTTAGATATGATCCTAAAATTGTTTGTACTTGTTATTACCGTACATAAATCAAATATACTTACTGTAATATTTTTTAAAATATTTTTTTATTTAAATGATCATTGACCAACTAATTTTAAATCGTATGATAAAATTATCTCATAAATATTAATATTATTCTATTTTTATTTTTTATGTTAAATATAATACTATTGATAGTTGTTGAGTTCATAAATCAATAATCAAATTTGTATTTATATCTGTATTTTTTTCCTACCAATTTTTTCTACTTATTTCGTTTTACATAAATTTAATTTTTATTTTATTTTTTTATTACTTGTCAAACTATATTATGTAACCTATAATTAAAAAAAGATAGAACTAAATTTTTATGTGTAAATTTATGAATAATAATTATCATTAAGAAAACAAATTATGTTAAGATTATTAATGTTAATTATTTCTTTAACTTTTCTTTATTTGATAAGATGTTACGATTTGTTTTACATAGTATCCCATTTCTGACGATCTGTAGATTTTGGAGATCGTATTGTACGTCGGTCTTAGTTAGCGTCTACTGTTCTTTTTCCTTTTTTAGAGACAAGGTATTTAAAGCACTCCCAGTTATTTTCTTGTCTCGGAGTATCGTAATGTCGTATTGGCAAATTATTCAGGCTTTGTCGTGTTGGAAATCCATGAAAGAATACCGAGAGCGTATATGTGTGTGTTTGAGTACTGTTTGCTATTATTCCCTAGCTTTGCCTTGTTTGCTCGGTTAAACATGTTCGAATATTGTCTGGTCATAATTAAGTGTAATTTTTTTACAATGTTTTGATTTTTATTAAGATAAGGCATTGGAAGGATTGGGATGAAAGAAAGGGTAACATCCATTAATGCCGAGGGAAGGATCCGTAGCTATAAATATGGAGTTACTGGAGCTGAGATTATATTTTTCTTATTAAGGGAGCTACCAAGGACAAAAGACTTTGGATGGTCTTAGAATAATAATAGCTTGCGTTTTTATAATCTTTTGAGTCGAGCAAATTTGATTTTGTATTTATGAGACGATTTTACTAACAGCGTCTTTATTTTGGCCAGAGTTGAAACACGATTTTTTTTAGGTTAATCTAAGACTTTTGATAGGTACATATATTATGCTAATAAGCTGCCCCCATTTGAGTATTTTTTTCAGATTAATCTGAGATTATTTTACTTTGTCGTTTTACAAAAAAAGTGTAAAAAATCGTGCTTTATAAGAAAACTTGCAATTTCCATGTGTTTTCTATCAAAATTCTCTATTATCTGTCTTTTGTTTCTCTAGCCTTATAAAACCATCATCTTTATAAACCTATGTTAATGCAAGAAAATACATGAAATATGCACTTTCTTATAAATGTACATTTTTTTAAGCATTTTTTTGCAAATTTACAAACATTTGTTTTTATGCATTTTTTTTGTTGCAAATTTCAAATAAACAATTCTTTTCTGGAAAATCCATTTTTATTATTGTCGGAACTCGAAAGATTAAAACTCCTCTCAGGAAAATACTCCCCCCATTTCCCATTCGGTCATATCAGTCCTTGGAAGCTCCCTAAAGAGAAGGGTAGGGTATTCATTAAATAACTTAAGTAAGTCCGTTTTCACATGAACCCTAAGTAGCAAATTTGTCTAATCAAGCTAGTGGGTTATTTATCCCAAATCACTAATTTAGGAAGGTGCGAGAACCTAAATCTAATTAGAACAGAATCCACGTCTTTTGCATGTTTCCGAGTTGGCGTGTGTAATGCACGAGCAAAAAAAAATTAATGCCCTTGTAAAGAAATTGACACTATATTATTTGTCCAAATATTTTTCTTACGTTGACATATATTTTAAAAAAATTACTAGTCTGCTAAATAATATTAAATAATATGTAGATGAGAAAGAAATCAAAATAAATAATAAAGATTTGGAGGATATAGATGTTAGTAGAAAATTGAATAGTGAATTGAGTTGACGTGAATAAAGATAAATTAATTGTATATTTTGGATGATATGAGGTGTGAATAGTCTTTGAGAGTTATTTATTGATAATTAGATTAACTCCCCAGAAAGTTATCATAAATTAACTAGGAGATTTTAAGTTCAATTTTTCAGAAACGCATCCTATTAGTTTAAATTTTTTTTCCCTATTTTACTCATATCAAATTTCAATTTTCGAGTATATATAGTTAACGAAAAACGGTGGTTATTTCATTGAAGGTGAGGTATTCGTTCACGTTAATTGTGTAGGGGGTGGTATAGGTTAATTATGTTTTTTACCCTAAAGACGTTGTTGAGATATTCAAGCATAAAAAATGGAAGAAAACCAACTAATTTATCGCCATTGTGAATATAATAATGTCTGTGTTCAATCATATTTGTCGCATCAATTTCTGTTTCTTATTTTCCCTTCTCGTCTCTTTAGAAGCAGGAGTTCTTTATGTTTAAGAAATTAAATATTAGAAACAAATGTTTCGGTTAGCTTCGAGAATATCTAAATTGAAGGAAAATGGGTCTTCCAAGCAGATCCGCTAGCTGGCTGTTGCTTTCTTGTGGGTAGACATTTTTAGATGTTAGAAACAATTAAATTTGGTGTGCACTAATTAGATTTAGTTGGATCTTTCTTTGGTAGTTGGCTTCCGTGTGTATGCGAAGATTAACCAATGATGTCACATCAAAATTTCTCCAATTTGGATGAAAAGGCAGAGGCAAAGTATCTATTAACAATTGCTCAAAGCCATATCTTTAATTTGAATTGAATCGATTACTTAATTATAATAGAAGTGTGATCACTCTGCTAATTCGTTTTCCTCTGCATTCCTTGCTAGAAGAGAAAGTAACAAAATCATATTAATTATCAGATGGTGCCTCGTATTTTCTTTCTCAATAATTATAATTTAAGGGTGATTTTTTAAAAAATATAAAATAAGACTTGAAACTTTTGTACTTTTGTTACCGTTTTTGGGAGAACTTTTGCTACCGTATTTGAATGTATCCAGGTAGTGTATAACACCATCACCCCCTATTTAGAGTAATTTTTCAATAGTGTTTTTTTTATTCTTAATATTTAAACTTCTAAAAAAATCATAAATTGGGCATCATTACATTGACCAGGATTGAGGTGACAAAATAAAGTTTCGATTAGATCCTGGAAATGCTGTTTGCAACGGACCAAATTCATTTTATATTTAGAATTAGACTTGTTGCCTACTACACTTTGATGAGGGCACCTCTCTTCTGGGATCAGGTAGTTACCTGTGTCATTACGTGAAGCCAGCTTCGTCCCAACCTGTTTGCATTAATTGCTTAGAAATGTTTAACACCAAAAAAAAAATTTGCTTAGAAATGTTCTAATACGACAAATTATTAAAATGAATTCACTATTAAATTGACAATTCTTCACATTTTTTTATCTTATTTTTCTTATACTATAAAGGAAGATATGTTTTAATATGTACATTGCCTCTCAGTAAGCTTTCCAACAACATTTATGATTGGTAATGAATATTTGATAATAATAAATTATATGAGTTCACGGGGATCATATTAGAGATTCGTCTTTAGAAAGCTCATGGGACATTTCAGTTTTAATCTTTGAACTGATATAAGAAGTAATCTAATCCTGAATTCATGTGCCTGAAGCTCGACTATTTGTGTCAGAATCAATCCTTACAAAATGCTTTCTTGTTTTTCGGTTATATATTCGAAACTCAAACTCACAAGGGTTCAAAACTTCGGTAGAATCAAAAAGTTTGTGTTATGTGGTTTGCTAATGTCAACGTGAACCTTATATACATAGTGGGCATTATTAAAATTATTTAATTTAAATGAATAAATATTTTAATCGCAGCAACATAAACCTATAGGAATTTTGCAACAAAATAGCCACTTACTTTCACGATCCTAAGGATTAGTTATTGCCCTTTGTCCATAATTCCCTCCAATAATGTTATATTTTGGATTGAACATTTTTAAAATATATTTTCAACATCAATTAGGAGGACCATTAACAAATAATTTTATATTCCTCTTTGATACGGAACTATATCACACTTTTCTGTACTGTCGTATCGTTTCTTTTGGGAAAATACAATGAAATCATTAACAATTTCATGGGTGTTTTTTTTTAAGGTTGGCGTAAAGTTTATATTAAAATAAGTGGTTTATAATAAGGGAAAGAGAAATACATAAGTAGTTTCGAGAAACAAAAGAAACCAACCCGAAAGTCATAGTCAAACGAGTTTGATAACAAGTTTATCTGAGATAAATTTCTCTATCAGTAATCACGGGAATGATTTCGAGGTCCAAATGACTCTCAAAATAAACAAAAAGACTAATTAAGTTAAAGATCAGACAAACAAGAGCGCAAGGTAGAAAAATATAGTCACACAAAAAATCCCCAAGAATTTTTGGAAATACTCTACCCTAAATTTGCTCAGATTTAGAGAGTTAGAGAAAACTCCCAAATAGATTATTACATTTCATGCGCGTTTGTTAAGGAAGAGAAAAGAAGACAAATTTGGCTAGATTCATCTCACTTGACAAAAACTTCATCATGCCAAAATGAAAGGTACCTTAACGTAACAACTTGGGAACAGAGAGAGGAAAAAATATTCACGGAAACAAATTGCTCGTGGAAAACCCGTTGACAAAAGAAAATGTCCATGATTCGATCATTGAGAGTCGTAATTATTTCGGTAGAAAGTTTCTTATATATAAGAAACCTGGTTGGCTACAAACTCGGATTAGGGCTTTCGACGGATCATAGTCGGAACGATTAGTTGAGTTTACTTAAGAGAGAGAGAGAGAGAGAGAGAGAGAGAGAGAGAGAGAGAGAGAGAGAGAGAGAG
>SOPF01028698.1:57724-77681 GCA_012979155.1 Hypericum perforatum
GAGAGAGAGAGAGAGAGAGAGAGAGAGAGAGAGAGAGAGAGAGAGAGGAAGTGTTTCACTGGATTTAGGGCTTCCGGATCAGGTCCCTCCGAGATTGTGTGGAATTACATAGTTTCAAATTCAACGGTCAAATAGAAAGGGGTGATTTAAGTATTGTTCTAGTCTTTCCCAATGGTTCTCGTATTGGTGCTTTCGTTAAGGTTTGAGGCAAGGGATCCTCCTAGCCCTAACCTTTTTGCACTTTATTCCCAACAAAATTCTCAATTTTTTCCCCAAAAAATTAAGAATATTATTTCGAGAATAGGAGTGACCCTAATTTTTTTGGGTGAGAAAAAGGAAGAGAGATTTCGTTAGATAAGAAAACATCTGGTGATGTTTAGTCATAATTAGTACTGTTGCACCATATTTGAGTTACACGTGGAATCCCATCTTCTTTGGACATTTATATAGATTTTAGCACATTTAGTTTGTCTTTTTATTTAAAAATTAATATGTCATCATTATTTTTGTCTACACCACATTGTATCTCATCATTATTATACTCACTAATTTAGGTTAAATAAGATGCATGCGTATCAATTATACGGACTCTAGACTTCTTTTAACTATAATAATATTTTCATCTATTGATCTTAGTATTTGTTAGTATGTATACATAATTTTAATATCAGAAGAAAGGAAAGAGAAAAAAATAACAAAAGAAGAAAGAAGATTGAAATATTAATCTCTACTTCCGAACCTTACCAAACCCCATTATTGCAATAATTAACAAGGGGCATACCATTCTCTTAACTTGCCCTAAAACCTTGTACAAGTAGACAAAGTAAACGAACATCCCATCCACAGGCTGCAATGTAAAAAAAACATAAACATAAACTTGCAAGGGATTAACAAAAAGACAACGAGACTAAAAAGGTCTTCTTCTCCGGCTTTTCTATGACTAATAAGATATGCTGTAATATTAAACAATTGCTAAAATTCCGGTCATCAAGAATTGCTACTGACATTGGGGTGGGGCGGGGTGGGTAAAGTCCAGGGTTCGACTCCTGGCATAAGCATTTCTGATCTAATAGAATAGAATTTAGAATAGGATTAATATATATATATATATATAAAAGTCGTAATTAACAAAAAAAAAAGACATACACAACACTGATTTGAACGTCAAAAGCAATCGATTAAGTAAATAATAAAATAAAAAGTGAATAAATTAATACCTTTCCGGCACCCGAGCACCACCATCTCCGGTGAACCAACCCCTCCACCTCCTTGAAGATCTTTATCCCCTAGCTTGAAATCCATCCAGGAAGTCTCTATTACCATATAACTTCAAATCTATCCAGGATGATCGATGAACGCGCAAAATCGGCATTGCTGATCTAATTTCATTTTTTTTTTAATTTCCGTGAAGGAGAACGACGAGAAGACGACGGTGAAAGAGGATCTATTGCAATGGCCGTCGAATCGATGTGTTTTCTTCCATCGATGGATTTTCTATTTTGTTATTTTAATCGATGGGAATTCTTCCATCGGAGGGTTTTTCTTTTGTCGCCGGAGATCCTCGCCTGCGACAAAAGTCCCCGGTTGGGCCGCTGCAAGGAGCTCCGGCGAAGAGTTACTTCAACCTAACCGTGAATCGACGAGATCCTGAACTTCTGGGTTGATGATGGTTGATATTGGGTTCAAGTTAGTGTTTTTTTAATATTTTTTTATTGTGGGTTTATTTTAATGATTGACGAAAAGATAATTAATATTGGTGGTCGTCGGAAAATATGACGGGAGGTTTTGGTTGACTAGGGTAATGGTATAACAATCATTTCAAATATAAAATAAGAAGAAATTAATTAATATCATTGTCCACGGATTCGATAATGTAATAATAATCAAATTATAAAAAAATTAGTAAAAAAAATAACTAAATTTTAATAATCTATTTGACTATATCCAAGAATAATATATGTAATTATATTAAAAAAAAACCATTACAACAATCAAAATTGCAGCTTTTTCATGGTGGTAAAACTTTTTGGACATAGAAATCCCATAAATACAAATGGGTACGAGAAACCGGGCACACTCTTTCAGTCACTTCGTATTGACAAGGAGTTCCCTTCTGGAGGGCCCACTTCACATGTGCTCTTCGTCATTTATGTTCCCCGTTCCAAAGGGTAGGACCCAAATCCAAAGATGCACCTCTTAGTCCGATCAATGCTTGGCCCACTCTGGGCAGTTGTACAGAACAAATTCGAACGACGGTATGTATTTTTAATTTTTACGTCGACTGGTATGGTTTTACTGACGTTTTGAGTTGAATATAAATATTTTTTAGGAAATAAATAAATAAGTTAGCGTTGGCTTGATGTGGACTATTCAGAGATAGTGCAGTCCCATTAGTCATATCAAACTCTCAGTCAGTCAGGTTCAGACTTCAGATCAGAGTGGCATCCAATTTCTTTACCAGGAAGTAAATTAAGGAGGCCATTTTCCTTTTTTTAGGTGCTTTTTTATTGCAATTTGGATTAGGGTGGTGAGCCCGACTTTGGTCGAACCGCGTTGTATTTCTGGTTCCGGTTTGGCTCTATAGAATAGTAATTGGTTTTGTATGAATTATTTCATTTTCATGAGATTTTTATTCTAAGTTTTTGGCCATTTATCTTAAACCAAAGTACCTACTACCAACAACTGTTAGGTATTTGATCCATATTGAGCTGGAGAGCGGACTCTGTGTATTAGACCTTTGTCGTTGTTGTTATGATTGTAGAATTGTGAGATTTGAGAAAAACAGTTGTACCTTGTTATATTTTGATTTACATGATGGATTCTCCTACGCTCATAGTTTGATAGGTTTCACTGTCTTAAGACTCTTCGCGTAAATCTATCATATTGTTTTTTTATGTGGAAAGTCTATCATATTGTTTACGTTAATAGTGAATTTGTGATGTACTTTCATAGTTTCCCAACAATAACTATCTATCATTGGAGAACTTTGGGTGATACATATGGGCTTGGCCGCTTGGGCTTGAAGATGGCCAATAAGCAAGAGGTACAAATTATGACAAATTAAAATTACTATATTCATGGTACGTGGTAGAATTGAAAAATTATTCTCTTGTCATATTTAAATGTTGTTCTCGATTATTTATATGATATTATTAATTGTTTCTATTTTTTCAAATAAAATAATGTATACATAAACAAACAAAATTTATATAAAAAAAATTCAACATTCGTCGATTTTTAGAAAATCAATAACACTAACTGGATCAAACTAACAAAACATAAAAAATTAACAATCCTCTACACACCGACACTACGGGTCAAGCGGGAATTAACTCACCCACCAACCTACCAAAAAGAAAAACTGTCACCCACCAAGAAGCCATGAGAACATTTAAAGGATCCCTCCAACAAAACAAAAACACCCTCCTGCCTTCTCTTGCACCCGATCCCACAAGCCAACCATTTCATCTCCTGCTTCCTCCCGCTTCCATTAGATCCCCCAATTACTCAACCACGTCTAGAATTTGCAGGACGTCAAACCCGCGGAGTCTGTGTTCGTCCATATTTTCAAAGTTTAGGCGGTAATATAAATGTTTAACTGTGTTCTTGATTTCTTGTAGCATCACTGTTCGGATACTCTTCTCATCTCAATGCCGTGATATTACGAGGTACTTGTGTTATGTAATATGTACCTAGTAATAATGTTTATAAAGTTTGATCTCTTAGAGAAAAGACATGTTATGTTAAAAGATTTGTAGCCTGGTGTAAAAATTTACATTAAAAAAATGATAAATCAGGAATTACGATCAAAGTGAGGCATTTTGGAACCGACTCGTGGACTTCTTGGGCAATAAAAGGCTATGATTGTATACAGAAGGCGAGAAATTTTAGATCATCTATGAGATTGCTTAAATTTATTATCCACTAACACGTAGGCGGTAGGGTTTACTTGGTTACGTTTTAATTCAATAAAACGGGTTCCTCAGAGTCAGAGGGCGGCCCCCTTTCCAATTATGGATGGCAATTAGACCCGGATCCAAAGGGTCTACCCTGTTTTAGACCCGAAGGGTCTAGGACCCGTTGATTTAAATCGGGTCCTAGATCCGAATCCTGCCCGAATCCTGTTTTTTACAAAGGATGAGGGTATGGATATGGACCTATAGGATCCTACCCGGATCCTACCCGAATTATATATATATAATACTCTTTACGCATGATGTAGGGTTTGGATGCGTATATTTTTACTATTGTTCATAAACAAATCATTGTGGTGGTGACACACTCGTTTGCTTATTTGTCTCTTGCTGGTGATATCTATTACTAATTTTTTTCTTATGTTATAGCTTCGTTGTTAGATTTTTTTTGGACTTGATGTAATTTATTTGTTCTCGTTGAAAGAATTATAACTTGATGAATATCAGAGTCTCATCATTATTATGAGTTTTAATTTTAGAATGCATATGAACTTTGATATTGTAGTTTTCATTTTTTTCCATTATATAATTTTTATGTACCATAGACCCTTGGGTCGATCCTGATCCTACCCGATATTTTTGGAACCATATCCTACCTGAATCCTGTATTTAAAAGAGGATAAGGGCAAGGATCTGGGTCCACCTTTATAAAAAAGGATAAGGATCTGAATCCTATAGATCCTACCCGAATCCTACCCATTGCCATTCCTATTTCCAATTCCGTCCAAAAAAATCTTTGGACAAAGAAAAAGAATTGAATACATTCTGGTACTAAAAGAACAAAAAAACAAAATTATTGATCCTGAACTAAAATTTTTCAAAATAAAATGAGCTCGTCATGTCTTTTATAACGAAATTTGTAAAAGAAAATGCGCTCATAATGACGTCCCAACAAATCATATTTGGAAGAGAAACTCAAATATTTTCTAATTGGGCAGGGACCTGGGTAATTGCAACTGTTCAAGTGCAACATTTGTCTCTAGTTCTCGAAGGAGCTAAAATTAATGAAGCAAAAGAGATTGATGTCTTCCACGTCTCGCTCATTCTATTCTTTATACTTAAATTGTAGTACTCACCAAAAACGAATTTGATAAATGTGCACAAGTACACTACTCCGATAACTCGTATAAAGGGTATTTAAAGTGTCCGGATCACCCGCCATTGGTGGTGGTTCCACCATCATCTCCGTCTCCCCTCCAGTGAAAAGGGGGACTGCGACAAACGGTGGAACCTGTTTCTGGTTTCTCTTGGTAGAAGTTGGTTCTGCGTTTGAGGGTTAGGTCTTGGTGTTTATGTGTTTTTGAGACGTATTTTTGATGTGGGTTTAGCTTGAAAGAAAAGTTCTAGATAGACAAGCTAGATAGATGTTGCTGTCTCACCCATTCTATCATTAATGTAAGTAGTTGGACTATTGATAGTTCTATAGTTACATGCAACCGACATTAGTTATCAATATATAAAAAATAACGTTAAGAACAAACTTTAATATTCACATCAACAATGATATTTTTTCTGAAGGGAACATCCAAAACCATAAAAATGTTCGAGCTTACTAGCAACACGGGAAAAGTTTTTTTGATGGGAAATTTGTTTGGGCCAACTTACTATAAATAAAATTCATATTAAAAAACAAACCTACACAATAATAATGTCGGTAAGCCAAAGCTGCGTCCAGACTAGATCTGATCTTGCAACCCGCAAAAGTCTACTTCACCTGATGGAAGCACATTATTCTTTCGTTTTCGTTATATAAACGCGAAACACTTTTATCCCCGACACTTGGACCAAACCCCTGAGATAAAATAAAGATCAAAGCCAACTCACTCCAACAGTTAAACAAGTTTTTTATTTGATCAAGGATGAAAAAATAGATTTTCGTTAAATATGAATCTGATATTTTTGAAAATTAGATAGTATTGAATAATATTTTTTTCTCTTGTTATTTTTTCTACCACACAAATATTTCACTGAGCTACTGTATTAATAATAATGACCATCACAATGATAGACTAGAAATCTTCTATCCATTTTCAAGAAAAAAACTTCTAAAATTGTAAAGTATTTCTCTGTTTACACACACACAACACCTTCACGCACTCGCACACTAACTTAGTCCAAAAATAGAATAAAACAGAATAATAATAGTAGCCTAATAAAACTCTCCAAGACCCAATCTCCAATCGGCATCTCTCTCTCTCTCTCTCTCTCTCTCTCTCTCTCTCTCTTTCTACTTTGGTTCTGTCTCTCTCTCGGGAAATAGCAAGCAAGCAAGCAAAAAGCATCAAGCCTAGATCTTCCCTCCTGTAAGAACATCTACTTTGCTCTGTTTAACTGGTTTCTTCTTAAATGTCTGGTCTTTCCTCGGATCTGTCTCAGTGCCCACCTGAGTTTCGCTTGTTTCCCATGGGAATTCCTCTTGCTTTGGATGATTGTTGTGTTGGATCTGTGTATTTCAATGCTTCTGTTGCTTTTATCTACAAGGAATCTCGCTATTGGCTTGCTCCTTAATTGTCCTAAAGATTGAAACTTTTGTGTGTATTTAGATCCTTAGATAGTTTAACTACATGGGTTTAACTTGGGATCCCAACTCCTTATTATTAATTACCCTATAAAGGCTACTTATTTTGCCTGCTTCTTCACCTCTTGCAGGTGGGTGGATCCCTCTTCGCCAGTTTCGGGCAATCTTAACGCGTTCATTGGGATCTTTGAGCGGCCGGTTAGGCTGGCTTGACAGTGATTTTATTAACGCAGGATTGGGATATTGTTAGAAATCAGCATTATGCTCCACTAGTTGTTGCTGGGGAGTAAGAAGATATTTTCTTTGTGAATTGGTAAAGATGAGAGGAAGATCTGATGGAGGTCAAAAGAAGCGTTTGATCACTTCTGTTTGCGCCGTATCTGTCTTTCTTGGCTTCATATATTTCTATTACGGGTCTGTTTTTGGATCTCAAGGCCATGGTGCATCATCAGCCCTAGAGTATGGAAAATCCTTGAGAAAGCTTGGGTCTGCTTACTTGGGCGGGGACGATGATGCAGATGCCAAGCAAGATGAGCCCATTAAACTTGGACAAGATGACGGAGATGAAGGTGCTTCTCCAAAGAGCTTTCCTGTAAGCGTTTCCCTCTAACTTTCAACTAGTTCCATAAACTCCAATGTTCTGTCCTGCCCGATTTAATTTTGGTATTGACCCTCTTTTTTATCTTGTTCTTAAAGGTTTGCGATGACAAACATTCAGAACTCATTCCCTGCTTAGATAGAAATCTAATTTATCAGTTGAGATTGAAGCTGGATCTTAATTTGATGGAACACTACGAGCGACACTGCCCTCCCCCAGAGAGACGGTACAATTGTTTGATACCTCCTCCAGCAGGATATAAGGTGATGATTAGACTGACACCTGAATCTTTATCACTCCTCTGGTGACGAATGTTAGCATTAAATTTGCCTGATAGATTAACGCTCTTTGATTGTTACAGATACCAATCAAGTGGCCTAAAAGTAGGGATGAAGTGTGGAAAGCCAACATACCTCATACCCACCTTGCTCATGAGAAATCCGATCAGAACTGGATGGTTGTAAAAGGTGATAAAATAGTATTTCCTGGCGGTGGCACCCATTTTCACTATGGAGCTGATAAGTACATTGCTTCAATTGCAAATGTAAGATGTGCTTTGTCTTAATGGCTCCTCGATCTTAAAATGTTTATGCTGAAAATTATTGTGGGCGTGTTGATTTATTTTGTATGTCTTTTTGTTTTCTTTCTTTGCTTTCTCATTAGTTGCTATTTTCATGTTTTCGTTGCATCACTATTTTAGTGCTCAAAATGGTCCTACTCTTGTTCATATGTGCAGATGCTGAACTTTACAAACAATGTCTTAAACAATGAGGGCAGGTTGAGAACAGTCTTGGATGTTGGCTGTGGTGTTGCAAGTTTCGGAGGCTATCTTCTATCCTCGGACATTATTGCAATGTCTTTGGCACCTAATGACGTGCATCAGAATCAAATCCAGTTTGCTTTAGAAAGAGGAATCCCTGCATATCTTGGAGTTTTGGGCACTAAAAGGCTCCCTTACCCAAGCAGATCATTTGAGCTTGCCCACTGTTCACGTTGTCGAATAGATTGGCTTCAAAGGGATGGTATTCTTCTCCTTGAGCTTGACCGGTTACTCAGACCAGGAGGTTATTTTGCCTACTCATCTCCTGAAGCTTATGCACAAGATGAGGAAGATCTCAGAATTTGGAGAGAAATGAGTGCCCTCGTTGGGCGTATGTGTTGGACAGTAGCTGCAAAGAGGAACCAAACTGTGATTTGGCAAAAGCCTCTGACAAATGACTGCTACATGGAACGAGAACCTGGTACCCAACCTCCTCTTTGCCGATCAGATGATGATCCAGATGCCGTGTGGGGTGTGAATATGGAAGCATGCATTACTCCTTACACTGAACGTGAGTCTCCTGTGGTCATGATCTGTTTCTTTTCAACATTCTTAAGAAAATTTGTACACCCTTTTGCTCTTTCTTGCGTTCTTCTTGCGAGCTTGATTTCCACTAGAGCTCAATGGTCATATTTCTGAGATGACTCATAATTTGTGATTGATGTTGCTCATAGGAAGTAGGAACATGTTTGTGTCCGCTTAACATATACAAACTTTTGCTCATCTGATAACAAGTAGGTTTGCAATATGGTTCTTTTAGGCTTGCATATTCGTTGTTTCTACTGGTTTTGGTGTTTCAAAACGTTTTCGGACTCCGTTGGCCTTTTTTGTTGCACCTTCTTTGTTACCCTGCATGTGAGTTTGATCTGCTAACCATCTCAGTTCTATGTTTTTTGGTCGATAACCATCTCAGTTCTGCAATATTATCATCCTCAAGTTTCTGCTTTTTTCTGTTATCTTATTTTTATGAGTTGAAGGCAACTTCAGTTTCTTATATTTGACCTTTTACCCGAGTATCGTCTATTTTTTGTCAGATGACCATAGAGCTAAGGGGAGTGGATTGGCCCCATGGCCAGCGAGGGTGACCAGTCCTCCACCTCGACTCTCTGATTTTGGCTATTCTTCTGAGATGTTCGAAAAGGATATGGTAATTTGGGAAATTTCATGTTTGTTGTCAAGTACATCGCTATACTTATTGTGAGCTCAAATTCTCATAAGATCGGTTATTGCATTAATTTGCAGGATCTTTGGAAACAAAGAGTCGAGAATTATTGGGATCTCTTGAGTCCAAAGGTTCAGTCAGATACAATAAGGAATATCATGGACATGAAAGCAAACTTAGGATCATTTGCAGCTGCTCTCAGAGACAAAAATGTTTGGGTGATGAATGTTGTCCCTGAAGATGGGCCGAACACACTTAAGGTGATATATGACAGGGGCTTGATTGGCAGCGTTCACAGCTGGTATGCACTACGTTTCCTTTCTCCGATGTCTTTCTTCCATGTTCCTGAGCTTCTGCAAGGATATTAAACCTAAATTATCTCTGCAGGTGTGAAGGATATTCAACATATCCACGAACGTATGATTTACTTCATGCATGGACCGTGTTTTCCGACATCGCAAAGAAAGGCTGTAGTCTCGAAGATCTGCTTCTAGAGATGGACCGCATGCTGAGACCTAGCGGCTTCATCATCGTTCGCGACAAGCAAGCTGTGGTCGACTACATAAAGAAATATCTAGTTGCATTGCACTGGGAAGTGGTTGCAACAGCCGATTCGAGTTCCGAATCAGACCAGGACGGCAACGACGTCGTCTTCATAGTCCAAAAGAAATTGTGGCTAACCAGTGAAAGCCTCAGAGACACGGAATAGGGAATAATACCAAAGGTCTGTCTGTCTCCTGCATGTTTGTTCTTCTCTAGCTTTTGCTAGCTGCTCCAGTGGATGAAGAAGCTTGTCCTTAGAGAGCAGCAATTCACTAAACAATTTTAATTCCGTAGCATTTAAGTTATTATGTTCACATTATTTTCTTGCTTACAATGATTCATTTTGGACAGCAGCGTACCAGCTCCACTTATAAATTATTATTATTATTCAACAAGTTATTCATATTCCTGCCCCATTTCAAGTGTTTTATTCTCGTTGCTCTTTATTTACTCGTCAATAAACACGAGCATGTGCTTGATAAGCTTAATGAGAATTTGTAATTCTGAGTGGTTATACTATTAATGATTTCTTTTTCCTTATCACTTGGGATTGGTGCGTCATTTATCCTATTTAATTATAAGTTATCCATCCAATTTAAGGGATGAAAATTTGGAAAATGAACTATGAAAAAGAGCAATTTTTTCACGACGTGCAATCAAATTCAAGAAAAGGTAGGAGAAATTAATTTAGGGCGATCCTTGGAAGCTCTAAGGGGAGTAATTAAAAAAAAAACAATCTTTAATGGTGTAGGGGTGGCAGCTAATCAACTAGATACGAGGTCCGAAGTTGATTTATTGTGCATGGACTAATAATGTGAAACATATAATGACATACAGCTTTCATGCAACTTTTCCCTCTTATTAATATTCAATCGAGGCATATCCTAATTCGCAAGGCCTTAAAACATGGTCCCTAAATTGTTGCCCTACTTTTTTTGTGTGATAAAACCGTTGCCCTCCTTACAAAGCAAACCGTTCTTTCTTGCGTTTGTTTTGTGGAATTCGCCTTATTTTTGAATAGAGTAGTTTGTTTCAATTGATATAAATATAAACTTCATTTCAATATCTTGTGGTGTCATATTTTGATACATTATGACTATAACTTATAACTAATTTACAAATGTTACACGAGTTATTTGAACTATTCAATGTATCATATCACATTATTAATTTTATTTGTGCTTCATATTTCATCTCTAATTCTCTCTGTGGCAAGAGCATTGAATGACACGAGGCATAGCAAGAATTGACGGGATCATGTTCAAACCTCACGAAATGTAATTAATTGGTGTAAAAATGGACCATTTAATAAATTGAATGAGAACATCAATATATTTATAATTGGTTATACTTTTTTCAATATATTACAATTAGATCTATCTCAACATCTAGCTTAAACTCAAGTTTGATTCCACGATAGTAGATTAGCTTAGCCAAAGAACTTGTGTGATAGGAATTGTAGTATGACGATACTATTCGCTGTAAACTTTGAGAACATCTATGTCAAACTCTAGTATGGTATAAAAAATTTAACTTTTGAAAAAAATATATTTACAAAAATACCACCCCTTACCCTTTGATCTACACGTTCATGGTGTAAAAATTTATTTACCCACTCCAGTCCCCTTGGGCCTTTTTGGTCTCCAACCCAGTGATCTGGCCCACTGGCCGACTAATCTGGGCTCGAGTATTGAAGTCCCTTATAGGGGGTAGACTCTCCCAACAAGCACCTGCTGCGTTCACCAGGTTTCGAACTCGAGACCTGGGTTAAGCGAGGAGGAGTACTTACCACTTTACCCCAATAGTTGTTGGTAGTCCCCTCGGGCCTTGTCCATGCTTCTTTCAGTAAATATAGAAACAAAGTGACCTATCTATTACACTCCATGATTTACTTCCTTGGACGTGGAGGGAGAGAATATTTTTTTAAAAGTGGAAGAAATCAACGAAGACTTTGTTTTGAGCATTCAAATTTTACTAATATAATTACATAAATAATACTAGCTAGTAAAATACGACTTCAACTCGAAAGAGACGGAAAAAGCTAAAAACCAAAGTCCAAAGACAGTTAAAGCCAACAAAGAGCAAAAGACACCCAAATACCGATTTTTGGAAAGGAAAAGGGAAAACGAAAGCAGAAGGCGGACAGGCGGAGGAGCAGCAAAATTATTATTATTATTATTTTAAAAATTAAAACATACACAGACAGAAAGGAAAAACTGGGAACTAGAAGAACTACTGGTGGTCATCACAGAGACTAGAGAAAAAAGGTTGTCTTTCTTCTCCTCCTTGGACTAGTTGTAGTAATTCTTCTGTTACTCCTTGTGCTTGCTTTTCCAATCTGTTGCAATTCTTCGATTTAGCTTGCCCAAGTTCACTTTTTGGCATCTGGGTTTTGGTTTACGAGGGTTGAGAAATCTGGGAGGGGGTTAGTTTCGTGCGAATTTTGATTTGCTCTTTTGGGTTTCTTGCTTTGACCAAATGGTGTGGGAATGTGGGGAATTTTGCTTCTGTAGAGTTCTCAGATCAGGTTATTTTTTTCTTCTCTTTTTGCAATTTGGTTCTTTTTTGATGTTTTGAATTGTGAGGGAAGGACTTGGGAAGTTTTGAGTTTTCCGGTTCGCGTTGCTGGGTGTGTCCCAATTTCATCAATTGATTTTGGACTGAACTTCACTTCGCTACCTCTTCTTTGGTGGAGAATTGGTGGGGATTAGAGTGCACATCTGGTGACAGATATGTCTTAAGTTACAATTTTTAGACCTACAAATTTTAAGCTTTATCTTTGCCTTTCCTGTTGTTGTACGTAACTAATAGGGTGAATCAGGCATTTGTTAATTTTGTTTCCTTTTGAAATGAATATAGGAGGGATCTTGGATTTTGACGTTATGACCCTAAAGCTCGTAGGTAAGGCAGGAGCATTGTGAGTTCTGTGCCGTTGCTTGGTAGACCCTGCTTTAGTGTAGTTCCAGGATGAAGGACTGACTGGAGGTTCTTATAAGTCTTTAAGCTCTTTGATGTTGAAAGTGCCCCATTTTGTGTTCGAGATTGAATGTTACTGTGTTGACAATTAGTCGACAAGCTTAATTACATATCCATCCCTTTTGTGTCATTGCAGAATACACACTCCAATTCAATGGTGTCGAATGATGCACAGGGTGCTGCTTGATCACTGTGAAGTAGGTTATATTTGTATTAAAGAGCGGTTTTGTCCTGCGATTGGTTTAATTTGCAAAACCTGAGACTTATTTTCTGGGGAGGGAGATAAGCTTATCACTAGGAGATAATTATGGAGACTACAAGATGTTGGTTCAATAAGAGGTCTAAAGACAAAGTAATGTATGCAAAAAAGAAGGAAACAGCTGGCAATGGGAAGGAGGGTTCGAGACCATCAACAGGTGAAGAGGCACCATCCGCCGTAACTGCGCAGAGGGTTGCAGCTGCAAAGCAATATATTGAAAACCATTACAAAAAGCAAATGAAAAGCCTGGAAGAAAGGAAAGAAAGGTACACTAATGCTTGTTATTATTTAACTCAGTGCAATCGATGTATAGTTGGAAATTTTGCTTCCCCATCGTGTGTTGTATGTTCATCATATTTGCCAGCTGGTAGATACCTGCTATCTCCTCTCTCTTTCCTTTGCTCTTCTAGTAAATTTCACGTTTGTCTCCTTGCTATGAGAAAACTTGTTTAATGGGTTGTGACTTTTCCCTAGCAAGTTCACTTTCATTGCGTTCAACACTTATACTCCACTGTGACAATTTTTCATCATCTTGAGAATTAGCTAAAAGCTTGAAAGCGAAACTATTATAAGGTTTACTTTAGGCTTGCATGATGTGTCAAGACTTCTGTACGGCTTTGGGAAACAATAGTAGGGACTCTGATAATTAGCTTTTCCCTGCTCCATGACGATTGTTGTGATTCCGGATGAACATTAACATTTAGGATAACTGTTGGATAAATACACCGTTTGTTCCTTTTTCTGTCAGAAGTCAGACTGGTTAAAGTATTATCATCAATCTTCATGGAGTTTTGGTCAATGTGGCTTAATTATTTTGTTTCTTGTAGACGTAATATGCTGGAGAAAAAACTGGCTGATGCCGAAGTCTCTGAGGAGGAGCAAAATAACCTGCTGAAGTATCTTGATAAGAAGGAAACAGAATACATGCGTCTTCAGAGGCATAAAATGGGTGCTGATGATTTTGAGCCATTGACAATGATAGGAAAGGGTGCATTTGGCGAGGTACTAGGAGATAATACTGCTTAAATATCTTTTAGTTTCTTGGATTCCACCTTATGCAATAAGCTATTGCAATAGCTAATGTTTGTTTCTTTCACATAACAACTATCTTATATACCAATTTGAACCCTGAGGAAACTATGTTGCCACCACAAATAAGAACGTGGTTGTTATCATCTCTCTCTGTCAAACTTTGGGCTATTGCCAAATAATCTTGGTTGTAGGTTTCTCTATTTAACCATTTTTGTTTTTCCCATGGAGTGCAGGTTAGAATCTGCAGGGAGAAGGCGACCGGTCATGTGTATGCTATGAAAAAGCTTAAGAAATCAGAGATGCTTCGCAGGGGCCAGGTAAACTCCTAGCATCCCATATGTAATAGTTATGTTCATGTTTTATTTGGAGCATTGGTAATTTCAATTCAAAATATTCAGGTTGAACATGTAAAAGCTGAAAGAAACTTGCTTGCTGAAGTTGATAGCAATTGCATTGTCAAACTGTATTGCTCGTTCCAAGATGAAGAGTTTCTATATCTGATAATGGAATATCTACCTGGTGGAGATATGATGACCTTGCTGATGCGCAAGGACACATTAACAGAAGACGAGGCTAGGTTTTATGTTGGTGAAACGGTCCTTGCTATTGAATCAATCCACAAGCACAACTATATACATAGGTAAATTGAAATATTTAACTTCCGTCTTCTTTTCTATCATTTGTTGGTTTAGCCTAACCATTTCCTTCCTTTTCTTGGTGCAGAGATATTAAACCGGACAACTTACTTCTTGATAAACACGGTCATATGAAATTATCAGATTTTGGACTTTGTAAACCTTTAGATTACAGCAATCTTCAAGAAAAAGATTTTTCCTTAGGCAAGAACCTTAGTGGAGCTCTTCAGAGCGATGGTCGTCCTGCAGCCCCAAAACGTTCACAGCAGGAGCAATTACAGCATTGGCAGAGAAACAGGAGGATGCTAGTAAGACTTCTTGCCTTCTTCATACTCGTCATGGAGAAGTTGTTCCTTTTAGATAGTTCTTGCAGGACAAGATTTTCTATGGTGGTTGAGGAGTGTGTTGATTTTTTTTATGCTTTCACTAGACAGACTAGTTCTTCTGTTCACATTTCTTTCTTCACATGGTTTGAGTTTTTGCCTTTGGGGCAGTCTAGAGGTACTCCAACTTTTCAGCTTCGAGTGTTCTTGCTTTTCAGGCTTATTCTACTGTTGGAACTCCTGACTATATTGCTCCTGAGGTTTTGCTGAAGAAAGGATATGGAATAGAATGTGACTGGTTGGTACACATGTTATTTGTTCTTAAGTTGGTACATATAAATATATCTTCATTGCATAACCCATCAGAAATTTGTTGCAGGTGGTCACTTGGTGCTATCATGTATGAAATGCTTGTAGGTTACCCACCCTTTTACTCAGACGAGCCTATGTCAACTTGTAGAAAGGTACAGTACTATGAAATTTGGTCCTTTTTGTTTACCTTCGGTTAACTTCTGTCAATGTTAATTTTGCTTCAATAGAAAATTGCAGGTGCAGCTTTTAAGCATTAGTAGCTTCTTTTTATGGTGTATCCCTGTGGATCTTATTATATCTCAATTTTTCATTCTGTGTCCAAATTTTTAATTTAGTATTTTGTTGAGATCTCTATTCTGCTATCTCTATTTAGTATTTCACAAGCTCATTTTTTAATCAGATTGTTAATTGGAGAACGCATTTGAAGTTCCCCGAGGAAGCTAAGCTATCTCCAGAGGCCAAGGACCTCATCAGTAGACTGCTATGCAATGTTGATCAAAGACTTGGGACAAAAGGCGCTTATGAGATAAAGGTTTTCTGTATTGTCATTGGCATGGCATTGTTTTCCGCGTCATCTGAAACTTATAGAAACACTGTTTTATGTCAGGCCCATCCCTGGTTTGGAGGAATTGAATGGGAGAAGTTGTATCAGATCAAAGCTGCATTTATCCCCGAGGTCAACGACGAATTGGATACGCAGAACTTTGAGAAGTTTGAAGAGGTTGTGGAGCTCTCTTGTCTAACCAGTGAAGCTGTTCAGATACATTGCTTATTACTTTTTTCTGAATTAAATGATGCTCTTGTAGGCTGACCACCAAAGTCAGAGTTCCACAAGATCTGGTCCATGGAGAAAGGTTAGTTAGACATTATGCCTACAATCTGAGGACTGCCGGATCTGTCGTTTTAACATAAGTTTAAGCCTTTGGTTGTTGAAGGGTTCATTAATGAGTTTGTTGCAAATGATTTCCTGGTCTCTCCTCTGCTCATTATGTTAGGTTTGGCATCTTGTCATACAATTTCTGAGGTGTTCTCAATTCTGACCATCATGCAGATGCTTTCTTCTAAAGATGTTAATTTCGTGGGCTACACTTACAAGAACTTTGAAATTGTAAATGACAGTCAACTACCTGGAATCAGTATGGTTCTTCTATCACTTTATTGGCATTTTCTTTCGTTGACGGATATTTCTCTGACATCTGAGTGGTTTTCCCTGTTTTGCACTTTGATTGTTTTAAGATAATGATACTGAGCTCGTTCAGTAAATAGACAAAGATGCTGAGCATGATCCTTTCGCACTTTAACGTTCTGTGCCTTGTTTCCGATTCACAGCTGAACTAAAGAAGAAGAGCACAAAGCCTAAGAGGCCATCAATCAAGTCCCTCTTTGGTAAGTTGTTATTTATGACAAATACTCTTTCACTGCCACCGTTTGAAGCTACCCTCATCGAGAATCGATGCGCAAATCGCAATTTGCTCACGGATATCCTCGCGTTACTGTGTCTTTTCTTGCAGAAGATGAGTCTGCTGAGGCTGCAAGTGAACCTGTTGTCCAGGGAAGCTTTCTTAACCTTCTGCATCCGAAAGTCGAAGCTTCCGGCCAACCTAGTAAACCGAAATGATGCCGACCGAATGTCTGTCGAAATAACACTGATTATGGAGGAATACCATCTGTGTATATCTCCTGTGAATAGCTTTTGGTTTTGCCTTCTTTCTCGTTGTGCAATTCCAGATTGAGTTAATTGGGCAAAGGCCCTGTTAGAAAATAGAGGAGTGGTTTGATTTGACATACTAATTGGCCTACGTTCTGTTTTATTTTTTCCACTTGCAAATTATTTCTTAGTATATATTCTTTGATGGTTGCTGTGCATCTTTTGCTGTTTCCGACGAGCAACGAACAACTATTGTTATTGCCTCCTGATTAAAAAAAAAAACAACCTATTATCATTTGTCCGATAATTAAGCACCATGTTTCTTGCGTCCAAGTTTATTGTCTATGAAATACTAGAAATGTTTGACAATTTACAATAGTGGGTCGACTCGACTCCACGGCACGACCATACTTCAGGTAATTGATAGTATTTTAACCACAATTTTGAAGTATACTGTAGTTTTTTTTAATTGATAAAATAGTTTGGTTCCGAATTACGAGTACTGTTAATTTTTTTGTAATTTGATATTTTGAATGATTACATATAATTTTTTATACACTTTACAAATTTGAAAAAAATATTAAGATATTAATTTGCGCTAGACTTGTTTCTCTAGTACATGCTCTATGTTTATTCATCTACTTAACTATTTTTCGACCAAAAAAAATCTACTTAACTATTTTAAAATGATCATTTTGGTCATTTTATTGTTGAAAAATATATATCAATCAAATTTATTAGTTGCATTACTTTCTAAAGTGAGATTTTCGGTAACTAAATGAAGATCAAATAATTTTTTTTTAGTATTTTATGTATTTATTATTAAAAAAACCAATATATATATATATTTTTAATATCTTTCCCGCTAAACACGGTAGAAGGTGATCTTCTCCTTCCTTCCTCGAGGGCATCGTTGAAAAATTCCTCGAGGGCTTCGTTGAAAAAAAACAGATGAAATGAAAAACACACAAAAGCGGGTACTAGCCCTCCTAAAGAACCCGACCTCGATAACCGCCAAGCGCCAAGCGAAACAACTCCACGCGCAAGTCATAAAGCTAAAACCCAACTACTTCCCAAGCCACCTCTCCACCATAATCTCCATCTACTCTGACGTGGACCTCTTGTCGGAATCCACCCTCCTCTTCCGCACCGCCTTCACTCCTCCCCCTCCCGCCCCCGCCTTCAAGTCCATCATCCGCGCCTACTCCGCCCACGGCCTCGCCGTCCGGGCCCTCCGATGCTTCGCCATGATGAAGGCCTGTGGGAAGACCCCCGACCGCAGCGTGTTCCCCTCCGTGCTCCGTGCAGCGGCTGCCGCGATGGATGTCGGGATCGGGGAGGCGGTTCATGGGTGCGTTGTGAGGTTCGGGATGGAGTTTGACTTGCACACCGGGAATGCGCTTATGAATATGTATGGGAAGTTTGATGCGGGGAAGGTGCTCGACAAAATTCCTGTTAGAATGCGTTGTGTGGGGAAGGTGTTTGAGACGATGCCTGAGAGAGATATTGTTTCGTGGAACACGGTGATCGCTGGGAATGCGCAGAATGGGTTGTACGATGAGGCGTTGGTGATGGTTAGGGAGATGGGGGATGCGGATTTGAAACCTGATTCTTTTACGTTGTCGAGCGTGCTTCCCGTCTTTGGGGAGTATGTGGATGTTGACAAGGGGAGGGAGATACATGGGTATGTTTTGAGACACGGGCTTGATGAAAACGTGTGTGTTGGTAGTGGATTGGTTGACATGTACGCCAAGTGTGGCCGGGTAGAGGATTCAGTGAAGGTGTTTGACATGCTACCCCTTCGCGACAACGTGTCTTGGAATTCGGTGATTGCTGGGTGTGTGCAGAATGCTCGTTTCAACGAAGGTCTAGAGTTGTTTAGGCGTATGTTGACGGCAAAAGTTATGCCTGTGGCGGTTTCTTTTTCTAGTATCTTGCCAGCTTGTTCGTATTTGACAACGTTGCACCTTGGAAAGCAGCTTCATGGGTACATAGTGAGGATCGGATTTGATGGAAATTTGTTTATTTCTAGTTCGCTGGTTGACATGTATGCCAAATGCGGGAACATAAAGGTAGCTAAACGGATTTTCGATATGATGGACCAGCATGACATTGTTTCATGGACAGCAATGATAATGGCGTATGCTGTGCATGGTCATGCACGTGAAGCCATGTCTTTGTTCAAGCAGATGCAACTTGATGGTGTGAGACCAAATGAGGTCGCATTTACCGCAGTTTTGACAGCTTGTAGTCATGGTGGCTTGATAGAGGAAGCTTGGGCATATTTTAATGGTATGACCAGAGACTATGACATTGCTCCTTCTCTGGAACACTACGCTGCCATGGTTGATCTTCTTGGCCGTGCAGGAAGGCTGGACGAAGCTTATAGGTTAGTCTCTGGTGTGCACGGATCTACCGGACCGGTTTGGTCAGCATTGCTGTCTGCTTGTAGAGTCCACAAAAACTTCGAGTTGGCTGGTAAAGTTGCAGAGCAGATATTCGAGGTTGATCCTGATAACATCGGAGCGCATGTTCTTTTGGCAAACGTTTATTCTGCTGCTCGAAGATGGAAAGACGTTGCGCATGTGCGTAGTCTAATGCGGGAGAAAGGACTTCAAAAGAGGCCTGCTTGCAGCTGGATTGAAATAAAGAATAAGTTGCATGCATTTGTTGCTGGAGATGAGTCACATCCATTCTATCACCAGATCAATGAGGCTTTGAACGTCGTACTGGAAAAGATGGAACGAGAAGGTTATGTCCCTGATACGAGCGAGGTTCTTCAAGATGTTGGAGAGGAGCAGAAGAAAGACATGCTCTTTCATCACAGCGAGAGACTTGCCATAGGGTTCGGTTTGGTTAGCACCCCAGCTGGGACAACAATTAGAGTGTTGAAGAACATCCGGATTTGTGGTGACTGCCACACGGCCATAAAATTCATATCAAAGCTGGCCAACAGAGTAATAATTGTAAGAGACAATATTCGCTTTCATCATTTCGAGGATGGAGCGTGTTCGTGTGGGGACTACTGGTGAATATTCAGATGCTTGGTGTGGTTCTGCACCATAATTTATGGTTTTGAGTGGTTACAGGACACACAGGACAAGAAGCTGCCGCTTTGTCTTGAAGCTGGATGGTTGATGTTAAACTGATGCTAAAT
>SOPF01028699.1:0-28754 GCA_012979155.1 Hypericum perforatum
ATAGGGGAGTTCTACTTTGCGCTGGTGCCTTTACAGTAAAACTCTACCCTTCTAATTTTAAAGGTAAATATTTTGCACCATAGGATTTGAAACTATAACTACTTTTTACAAAACAGATTAATTGCAAGTTAGATATAGATTGGCTCTACCCATATTTTACTCATTCATAAATATCTCAAAAACTATCAATACCGAAATCAACGCGCTAAAATAAAATAATGTAAGAAAATTATCATAAATGATCATGTGGTTACACATTTTTTCCGACATTATTTTGTGTTTTGAAAAAAAAATCTAAGTTTATCTATCTTTTTGCGACAGAAGTTCAGATGACGAGTCAAAAGTGGCTCAAAACCTAAAAACGACGGTATTTTACATGAGATATGCCACAACGGATTAAAGTATCTTTTTCAGTCACTAATTTGCATATTATTTTAAAAAATCTACCCTTTAAATTCTAAAAAAATATATTAATTTTCTGACCCTAACCCACATTTTTCTTTTCCCCTTCTTCCTTCTCCCTAAAATCTCAATTAATGGCAAAATCACAGATTCCAATTAACCCAATTAACGACAAAACCGATAACCCCAATGACGTCAATCCGATTCAAGGAGAGTCAATCACAGATTCCCCCTCAATAGCCCAATTGAACTACTGTGTCAATTGCAAGGGCATCGACATTGGGGTTGGGGTTCTTCCTCTGATAATTGGGTAATGGGTTGGGGGGTGACTGCCCTATTACGTCGCTGCTCTATGATGCATTGGGACGAGACGTGAGGCACCGTGTTTTTGTATGGCGAGGGCTAGGGTTTGGAGAACTGACAGTGCCTTATCACCCTCCTCGGATTCGAACTGGTTGACCATCTTCTTGGCCCTATGGGGATTGTGGTGTTGGTTGTTACTTTCATGGTGGAGCTTGCGAGTGTCTGAAGATTTTCTGGACGAGGATGATTTTTTGTCGGCCTCTGGTCAGATTCTGGGGTCGGTTATTGCTTGTGAGGGTGGGAGGATTAGAGGGGAAGTAGGACGAGGCACGTAGTTGGCGGGGGTGGTATGGTTCCGACCACCATTGGTTTGATGGTCCGGAAGAAGAAGTTGAAGTGAATTTTTTGAAATATAATAAAAATTAATGATTGAAACAGATATTTTCATCCGTCGCCAACTCAATAAACCAACCGGGTTAAAAAAAAGAGCAAATTACTTTCAGGTCCTTAGTCTTTGCTAAAATCACTATTTTGGTCCCTCCTGTTTTGAAAAAGAGACTTTCGTCCTCCTACTTTGCTTAAGTATCACTCTTAGGTCCCTGATACCGGAATCAAAAAATCTCTCCGGCAATAAGGGAGCTGAAATGACATTTTTGCCTTTAGTCAAAAGTTAGAAAAATAAGGGTCCTCTTATATATTCCTCTTCTCTCAGTCCCGAATCCCACCCGCCGGCCTCTATTATCGAGCGACCCAATTCTACCCAAGCCCTATAGCTCCTCCCTGCCATGTCCCGTGCAGTTTCCTACGTGGCCCAGACCCAATCTATGCTCCAAATCCTCAATCCCTGCCCTGACCATGAGATCTTTGATGCCCCTCGTAACCGCCTTACTGAGATCGTGTCTAGCCTGGAGAAGCAGCTCGAGGGGGTCGTCATCTCCTCACGTCCGCTAGAGGTAGACCAGTTTGAGTGGCAGGCCCACCTGGACAACAAGGAACAGCAGCTCTAATGGGTCAGATTGCTTGATGTTAATTGAGAATTTTTGGGAAAAATTTGGGAACAACAGCTCCACCTAGCTAGTATGAATGCTCTCTGTAAATGGGAAAGGTTGATTTAGCGATGAAAGTGCTACGGATGATGGAAGAGTGCGGTTACGAGGCTTGGTGCCAGAGAAATTTTTTGCATGGAAGAGTACGGGGATGTTGATTTTTTTTTAATTTTTGGCTAAAGGGCAAAATAGAAATTTTTGGTCCTTTGATGCTGGAGTAATTTTCCGATTTCGGTACGAGGGACCTAAAAGTGATAATTAAACAAAGTAGGGGAACGAAAGTCTCTTTTTCAAAACAGTAAGGACAAAAATAGTAATTTCAGCAAAGACTGTGGACCTGAGGGCAATTTGCTCTGGCGTGTCACATCATCACGAAAATGACATCATTTCTAAACGCAAATTTAATTTTGGTTTGAGAAATTATTTGAGTCTGGCGAAAAAAAAATATCATCAAGACAAAAAATAAATATTTTCAAAATAAAAAATTATATCGCCAACCATAAAACTATTTATGAAATTTCTCCAATAATATATATATAGGCCGTTTTGTATATTTTATTACTTGGCAAAAATAATGTAATGTATGCCACCCAGCTCTAAATGTATGGGTTGGTTAAATTGCATATGGATGGGCTGGGCCCATCCAATTTTGATATTGTTCTCTTTGTAAGTGTAAAATTTTAGGTCAAATTTTATTGTAGCGCTTTGTGATTTTTTCAACTTTTTTATTTTATTGACTTTTAAATTGTCATGCCTGACACTTGGTTGACATATTCTTAATATGGTTGATTTTGTATTGTCATTCCACGTGGTTGTCCACCTTGTCCTGATGATGTGACAAACTTAACATGGTAATAATGTAAAACATGCATCAAATAATATAGTAACAAAATTATGTTGCAAGTTTTATAAACCCCGAGAATGGGGAAAATATAGTCGTACACTTAACAAGAACACCCACGACAGGTGACATCGTCTTGCAGGTTCAGAGTCTAGCCAGTTCTCAACTGAAAAGAAAAGAAAAATCATTGCCAAATACGAAAGGTCCTTGTATAAGTTATCGGTCGGCCGTCGGTCCAGTGTATTATCGATCATTCGTTGCATCAAACCAATTTTTAAGGGGTAAAAAACTTAGAAGTTCCTAAGTTTTGATATAATGTACAAGGAGATCATATACATATTAAATTAATCTCTGAACAGCGTATGTTACGGGAGGAGCTCGTCGCCATAAAAAATGCTTCCCATGCTGACTTATGGACAGTAATGGAAGATTTCAATGCTGTTCTTTCCCGTGAAGAGCGTAAAGGGAGATTGGATTTCAACCTAACATGTACAAGGCTTTTCAAAGACTTTGTTGAAGATATGAATTTGACTGATTTGCCTCTTACTGGTAGAAAATTCACATGGAGCAACACATACGCATCTAGCCGACTGGACAGATTTTTGGTAGTTCCGTCTTGGTTGTATTCCTTTCCAGATTGCTCGCAAGTCGGGTTATGCAGGGAATGTTCTGACCATAATCCTATCCTGCTCAAGTTGGATAGTGTAAACTGGGGTCCTAAGCGTTTTCGGTTCTACTCGGCATGGTTGTCTAACCCACGTTTTCGAAAGAAGTTGGCTGATTGGTGGGAGAATTTTAACGGTAGCACCTTTGGACCTAACAAGATTATTTTTAAGCTCAAGCTGTTAAAGGAGAAGCTTAAAAAAGAGTGTTTCACCCCTTTTGATTTTGATGACATTTCGGATAGTGAAGGCCTTGGAACTGGAGCTGGATTCTCTTGATATGATTGATCAGAACGTTGGTCCTTTGGATAGTCAAAGGGCAAGGCGTCGGGAGATAACTCAAGAGATTTTGAATGGTCAGAGTTTTCTTGATTCAGAGATTTCTTGACTAAGAGATTTCTTTTTTCCTGATCTATGGATTGGATTAGACAGAGAAATTTTTTTAAAGAAGATTAAATTTACATTTTTGGCATCGATACGTTGGTGTATATGGAAGGAGAGGAATATGGTCATTTTTTGACTCCAGTCCAACAAGGCTTAAACTACTCATCTCTAGATGTTTATCAGAATGGTTCTTTTGGTCGGGGCTCTCTAACAGGATGGATCTACAAAATATTGTTTTATATCTTAATTTCGTAATGTAACTAGTAAATTTCTTCTAGGCGGACATTCCAGATTGTTTACTGTGCAATTTGGAACTATCTACATATCTGTTTTGGTGAAACAAAATTTACCTTTAAAAAAATGTAAAATTTTATTTAACTCCTAGAATGGAGAAAATATAGTCGTGCACTTAATTGTTCAAACTGAGAAAGAAATATAAAAGCGGAAAGTAGAACGGTACGTAATGCCAGTAAGTAACATAGCAACAAGAAAACAAGAACACCCACGACAGCACATCGTCTTGCAGGTTCCGAGTTCAGCCGGTTCCCAACTGAAGAAAAAGAAAAGGCATTGCCAAATACGAAAGGCCTAATGTTCCAATTTTATTGGTTGGCCGTCTGAATAGTGTGTTATCGATCATTCGTCGTAATGTCGGAGTCATGTTAAGCCTAATCCTCGACACAAAGCCACTGGCCGACGAAGATTTTATCACAGTTGAGGTTGGGGTTGAGTTTACCGAATGTGTCAGCCCTTAACTTGAACTTACTGGCCACGCCTTCGCATGTATCGCCTGGTTGTGCTGCATAAACCGAGCTACATTCCGCTTTTGCGTCTATGACATCTTTAGTTGCTCCTGTTTTCCCAACCATTTGAGATAATTCATGTAATCGCTAAATTAATTTATATGTAGCAATCCAGACTATAAAATTTGAAGAAAATACCTGGTGTTTCGGAAAATTAAGTAGGATTTCTCATCGAAAAAGTCTAGTAATTTTTTTGGCATGGCAACTAGACTATTCCAAGATATATTTGTGATGTTGATATAAATATACATATATATATATATACATATATATATATATACATATATATACATATATATATATATATATATCGAAAACTAACAATCACTTGATCATTGATGAAAGATTTATAAAACTTTAACAAAGATATCTCAAGTATGAGTTCGTGAAAACATATTGTGTTAAATAATTGTTAATAAAATTTAGTCTAACTGACAAAAAATTTAACTAGTTTGAAATCGAAACTTATGAAATGTTGGCCAAAATAATATATCTTTTGACAATACGATAAAACAATATTTGTCGAGATTATTCTACATCGTAAATTGTAAATGACATGGATTTGTTTATAAAGTGAAACTTAATCATTCTCTTAAAATTAGATTTTCGATAGTATATGAAATTTCTATAATATTTCGAGTGATAAATTATAAGCAGCTGCGATTATAAGACACTCACTCACCGAAAAAAATAGCTGTTCCAAACGCTTTGCTCTCTGTCACGGAGAGCAGCAGGAGAAGAGAGAAGGCGAAAGCCAAAGCTAGTTTGACGTCGAACTTGGCCATTTTAATATCAGCTGATTAAGGTATTATCATTAGCGAATGATAAGTAACTTTGTACTGTCCTGCCTTGACTTTGCAATGGGGCATTGAGTCCTTTTAATTTATAGTGAAATATTTGTCTTGAAAAGACCGTCGAAATTCGGCTGTTAATTACTAGTGGAGAGGTTGCTTTTACTAGGGACCGTGATTTCTGGACTTGTCGATTGTTCCATCTAATTTAAGAATTTGGATACCGTGGGGACTACATAGAGGTTGTCCCTAAATAGGGACAACAATCTCAGCCATTAGATTAGAATATATTCTAAAAGATGCTCATCTAATGGCTATTAATGTTTAGGGATATTTAGGACTTTTGCCAAAACTAATTGATTCCCAGTATTTAATTATTCCTACTTTTTAGGTGAATGAGCATTTAATTCCCCTTCTCTCTCCTCCTAAACCCAAGTTTCCAAAAAATAAAATAAACCCAGTAGTTAATGCTTCCCTTTTTTTAGCCGAATTATCAATTAATTCTCCTTCTCTCTCCTCCTAAACTCATGTTTCCAAAAAAAATCGTCTACTTTCTTCTCTCGCCTGGGACTTTGAACCAGTAAAACAAACCAGTAAAGCAGCAAAATGAACCAGTGAACCAGTAAAATAAACCAGTGAACCAATAAAACAAACCAATGAACTGACAATCCAAACCAGTGAGAGAGAAAGAAGATAATTAAATCAGTGAACCAGCAATTCGAACCAATGAACCAGCAATTCGAACCAGTAAACCAGTAATTCAAACCAGTCAACCTACAATTCAAACCAATGAACCATCAATTCAAAATAGTGAACCAGCAATCTAAACCAGTAAACTAGCAATTCAAACCAGTGAATCGACTATCCAAACCAGTGAAAATTATTTTGTATTACGACTAATGACAGATACTATTAGGGTTTTGCGTTAAAATATGAAATTAATGGAGAGAGAGAAGATAATTAAACAGAGCCCCAAATTAGGTGGTTGTTATGGAATTAAATCCCTGATTACGTGGGTGGTTACAATATTTAGTGGAGAGTTATTAAGTCTAAATAGTGATTAGTCCAAAATGACCTTGTCCGTAATTAGGGACAAGATCAACATCCCCAGGGTATCCACTCCCCTAATTTAATATGGTACATGGATAATCTCATTTCTCGAAATCAACTACCAAGAGTAACATTTAAACCAGCAGATTATTTTTAGACGGACAGCTTTGTTTTACTGAAAGGAGGCAAATGGACTCCGGATTTAATTCTACCAAAAGAAGAGTTGTTTAATACAAATCGTTCTTAAAATTTTGATATTAAATAATAAATAATAAGGTAAGGAATCTAATGTATCATAGTAAAACCTTTCAAAATTAATCTACTCTAAAGTAACAACATTTTTAAATTGATAAAAAAAATGGTACTGAATTGAGGTTAGTGTAAAAAATAAAATTTCTCTATCATGATAAATAATATTTTTAATGAAATATTAGTGATAAATTATGGTCTCTATTTTTATATAAAATGATGCTTTGTTATAAATATATATTTTTTAAAATTTTAAAAAATATTTAAAGACACTATTTTAGCTTAGATTGTGTATTTCATAAATTTTACATAATCATTCATATTCTCAATACTATTTAAATATTCTCAATACTATTTAAATAATTATTGTGAACGTTGTCTTTTGTAAGAAGATATATCAATCTAATATAACATTTAAATGATATGATAAGTCGAGATTTAGATAATTTGAATACAGACAAAATAAATTTTTATTATTTACACATTTGTTATTCAAAATTTTAATTTTAGTATTTTTGGAAAAAAAATATAAATTTTTTTTATGTGATAACATCTTGAAGATGTATTTTTCTCCAATTCACCAATATTACCTTAGAAAATTTTTAATGTAATCCCAATACGATCATCAAATGAAGTCCACGAGGTATGATTTAACTTCACTAGATGTTGTGAATAAATGAGTCCTGCATGGATAATAAGTGTGAAATGAGCATTATGTCTAACATATTATAATTTTTATATCTAATCTAAAATATGCAAAAAAAATAATTTGATATCTCAACAAGTAGTATCAATTACACAATTCGGAAGTCCCATATAACCAAATCCTTTTATTTGTACGTATTAAATTGACACCATCCTATGTGCCGCAAACTCTATCTGTAAACTTTACTTAGTCCGCCAATTAACTTTTTTATCATCGTAGACGGGTCTGAATTGAATTTGGAGTAAGGGTTGAATTTCAAACGATACTAATAGATACGTTTTGCTTTTTATATTGACATATGTCAAAATTGACATGTATAAATATTTTTAGCTAAAAAAATTTGAGATCATAAAATGAAAATTCATACCAAAAATTTTTGTATGTCAAAATTAACATATTTTGTGTGTTAATATTAGTATGTAGTCTTATATATTTCACATGTAAATTTTTGCATTTTTTTTCAAAATAATTCGTAGATATTTTTTTTTCAATTGTAAATGGTTTTCACAATTCTAGATCTGGACGTTTATGGATTTAATCCTCCCACATCATGTTTAAAGACTGACACTGTTTGCATCATATAATATATGTGGTAATATTAAATAATATTAATATTAATATACAAATTATGTCAATATTAACATGCTGAGAATATTAATATTTAAGAACGAAGATGTACAGTTTGAAATAATTTTTTTCCTTACTCAATTTATCCTTTTAGCAACCAACCAGGTTGAGTTGCATGATTGTCAAAATTCTATACATAAAAAAGTTGCATGATTGTCGACATTCAAGTCACATACCCAGCCAGATAGTTTATAAACTCGGATGACCCTACCACTGAAGTATCTCAAAATTTAAATTTCAGATATTCGATTAATTAATAACAGACATCCCCAAGCTTTCTATTACTCTTTTTTTTTCTGAATCAACCCTACGAACTGTTAACCAGTAAACCAATCAAGATACACATCAAGCAAACATTCAATCGTCGGAGTAACTACCCATTTTCACCACTCCGCCGTCGGGCCCACCCGCCCTAACCAACCTCCTCGGCGTGTTGCAGTTGTTGTACTCCTTGGCCTCAGCGACGATCACCAGCCGTCCGTTTCGCCTCTCGCGCACGAGATCGTATACCGGCCGTCCACCCTTGTCCAGCGTCGACAAGAATGGCGGTAAGTCATCCAAATCCCTCTTCTTCCACTTCTTCAGCCCCAGAACTTCCTCTACAGTAATCTCTGACACCCCACCCGATCCCTTCTCTTCCTCATCGTCCCCCGGATGCATCATGCACATTGTTACCAAATAGGATTCGAGAATTTTCGACTCTTAATTTTATTTATACGAAATTGAGGAGAGAAATCGGGAGGGTGCCATTGATTTGCCGTCGTTCTGTGTGGATGTTGTCTTTATAGTATTTGCATGGAACAAGAATGGAAATTCTGAAGCATGGAAGATTTATTTTTTCCCTGTTTAGTCTTGGTTGGGACGGGTTTTTATTTACCTTTTTACGTCTTGAAGCATTATAATTTGTTTTACCTTTTATGGACCAGTTAAAAATCTCTCCAAATGAATATTTAACATTAATAGACTCAGAATGTTCCTATATAAGTGATTTTTTATACATAATTTCCCTAATTTGTGGTGAGGTAATATTAGCAATCCAAAATAGAGTTATTCCTAAATTCAAAAATTATGGGATTGGATCGATCACATAGGATTTAGTTAATTTGGGCATGGTGCCCTTATTTAAGTTCATTGATATTTTATTAGAGATAAAAGAGGCGCTAATATAGGTGACTATTATAACATGCATACAATTAAGAATGTCGAATAGATCTTATATGCAAATTCCTATTTCATGAGACATTTCATAGGGTAATTGGATTTTCCATTTTGTTTCCTGAAATAATACAAAAATAGGTAAGAAACTCCTATCATTTTCTTATAATTGATTTCCATGGAATGTAAATACTTTAGTGTTATTCGATTAGTATTTTCAAAAAAGCTAGTATTTCTCTCGATTGTTTGTATATCAAAAAAATTTGGTTGCATACAGTTTGACATAAGTGAGACATATTATTTGATATAATTAAATATATTTAAAAAATTGTAAGATATATTTTTAGATATAATTGGGCATACAAGTTCGACATAGCGTGACATACAATTTTGACTTAGGAAAATCCAATCAAAATTATTTGTTCTAAACAATCGTTCAATCTAACAACAGTAGATCTGAAACCTTAATGAACAGAAAGTTTCAGTCTTACATTCAATCCATTTGAAAACAACAATAAATTGATATAACAATAATTCGATTTCAAATCTTAATTGTACCATTTATGGGGAAGATGAACCTATAGATTTCACTATGGAGCTTGAGAAACTAAATTGTTTTGAGATGGTGGAGAGAAACTATCAAAGCATAAACATGTTTGATAGAGTGGAATCCAAATTTAAATTGCATCAAACCGATTTTTCCATGGGTTAAAAAACTCAGAAGTCCTTAAGTTTCAAGAAAATGTACGAGGAGAACTTATAATTAGAAAATTAGTCCATAAATTTTTTATATAACATACTCCTGTTAACCCCACCCAACAATAAAAGAATCTCACCCTATTAAAATAATAAAATCACCCTATGCTTTCAACTCTATCGAAAAATATTAATACCAATTTCCGTACGTAACTAGGGCTTCTCTTTATTATCTATTCACTTCTTAAAGCCGAAGTTTTGCTAAAATTTGAGAAATTAAAGTAAATGAAGCTGCTCTTCCGATGAATTTCGTTTTTTATTTACTTCTCACTGCTTTTGTATCTTTTAGTGTTCATATGGAAATATTCATTATTTACATTTAATTCTCTTTCGGAACTTCGGTGCTTTGAAAATAGTAATTCTATAATGTGAGAATGTTGTAACCAAGATGCCCTCGAACAGGGAAACGAAATAGCCGCCCAATTAACCAAACAGGTTCCCGCCTTGATGGCATTAAGAAGAATTGGTATATCACATTTTCAACAAGTACTTGGATTCGTACCAAAAAAATCCTAACTTTCTCACATAAAATTTGCGCAGCCTCCACGACAAAAAATTTGGACCATTTCTGGATTAATGTGTGTCATCCTTGCGTAAGGCATACTAATTTTTTCATTATCGTTCCAATTTTATGAAATGTTCCTGAGGGGTTAAATAAGGATGTTGCAAGTGTAAAATTTTATTAACTCCTAGATTGGAGAAAATATAGTCGTACAATTAATTATTCAAACTGAGAAATATAAAAGCGGAAACTAGAACGGTACATAATGCTAGTAAGGAACAAAGCAACAAGAACACCCACAACAGCTGACATGGTCTCGCGGTTTCGGAGTCCAGCTGGTTCCCAACTAAAGAAAAAGAAAAATCATTGCCAAATATGAAAAACACAATGTTGCTATCTTATTCGTTGGCTGTCGGTTCAGTGTGTGATCAATCATTCGTCGTAATTTCGGAGTCATATTTAGCCTAATCCTCGACACAAAGCCACTGGCCGACGAAGATTTTATCACAATTGAGGTTGGGATTGAGTTCACCGAATGTGTCGCCCCTTAACTTGAACTTTTTGGCCACGCCTTCGCATGTATCGCCTGGTTGCGCTGCAAAAACCGAGTTACATTCCGCTTTTGCCTCTGTAACATCATTGGTTGCTCCTGTTTCACCACCATTCGAGATAATTAAGGTAATCGCTAATTTAATTTATATGTAGCAAACCAGATTGTAAATTTTGAAAGAAAAAAAACACCTAGTGTTGTAAAAATTATAGTAGGATTGCGCATCCAAAAAGTGCTATTAATTTTTTGGTTTTCTATATGTATGTATGTATTTGAACCAGAAACTTAACCAAAATAATATATATTTTGCGAGACGGTAAAATGATATTAACAAGTGGTACATAAGGAGCGCGGATATATAACACTCGCTCACCGAAAAAAATGGCTGTTCCAAACGCCTTGCTCTCACCCGCGGAGAGCAGTAGAAGAAGAGAGAAGGCGAAAGCCAAAGCTAGTTTGACGTTGAACTTGGCCATTTTAGTATCAGCTGGTTAAGGTATTATCAGTATCGAAGAATAAATAACTTTGTGCTTTCCTGTTTTGACTTTGCATTGCGTCCTTTCAATTTATAGTGAGATATTTGCCTTGAAAAGACCGTCAAAATTTGGCACTAAATTACTAATGGAGAGGTCGCTTTTACTAGGGACCGTGATTTATGTACTCGTCCATTGTTCCATCTAATTTCATAATTCGTACATGAATAATCTCATTTCTCGAGATCAAATAGCGAAAGTAACATCTAAGCCGGCAGATTGTTTTTAGACGGCCACCTTTGTTTTACTGAAATGAAGCAATGGACTCGGGGTTTTTCATTTTACAGGACGAAGATATGTATAATACAAATCATCGAGTTTAGACGATAATAGTAATCTTATTCCTTATCAAAATAAAACTTTGATCAGTAAGTTAATTTTCGTTAAAATATTCATTTCAAATCCTAAATATCAAGATAATGAATGCAATGTAGTAACATGTGGCCGAATTTAACTTCGTCAATTTGTATCGAATCAAAAGTCAGTACATGAATAACGAGGGGTAAATCATCCATCTTACAATTTTCATCTAACCTAAAATATCAAAAAATAAGAATTGATATCTCAACAATTTAATATCAATAATTCAATCTGGAGTCTCATCTAACCAAATCATATATGTCGTATGTACTAAATTAAATAGACTATTCTCAGCTCTCCATGGCGTGAACTTAACTTAGTGGGCCAGATATTATTATATGGGCCGAGCCCTATCTTAACAAATGTGGGTAACCGATGTCTGTTTTGGGCTATGCTCGGATTAGCATCCTTTGGTTAAAATCAAGTGTCAAATGGCGTATGGATGTGCGCCGGTCCGAAATCTCAAGTGTAATGTGCGCCCCTTTTCAGTATTTAGTGGGTTTATTATTACAAGTAGTTGTTTTAACTTTATTTGTAGTTAAGTGTTAGTGAATTTGTTATTACAAGTAGTTGTTTTGACTTTATTTGTAGTTAAGTGCTATATCATTTAAATCCTGGAAGACAGTGAACATATTCCACTATCATTCGTTCTAATTAATGAGTCGACAACAGTGACACCTCTAACAGAAAACAATAGTGAAAAAGGATAAATTTCACTATCATTCAAATAAAGGAAAAGAAAACATAGGGAGCTCTCATTATTGCACGCATTAATTAATTAATTCCTCAATTTGCTTTCTTGCCCTATAAGTATTTCATAGCAAACCTATCACCCTGCGAAGTGAAGGCGATCGCTTCCCACACTTTAATTTTTCATAAATATTCTCTCTGCATGTTACAACAAGATGTACACGGTGGTACAGCCACGAGACGGCTCCGTAGAAAGTTTGGATTTTTAATTTAAATAAAATATGTATCTATCTAGAAAATACTTAAAAAAAATTTATCAGTAAAATTTTACTCCTAAAAAACTCTCAAAATTATTACACCAATTATACATGCAGTACAACTTTCTAAAGAACTAGATACACAATTATCAACACAAGGTATCTAGTTCATCCAAAAGGCCTTCATGATAATGTATCTAGTTCATCCAAAAGGCCTTCATGATAATTCCATTCGGCGTCACACCACAGCAAGCCACCAAAGTTAGAACCAATTATGGTGGATCAAATACCCTTGTTTGGTTGTTACCAGTTGCTGTGCCTTGATTATCTTGCGAATTTCTGAGACAACGACATCCCAATCAACACCTTTTTTTTTTCTTCCGAAAAGCCATGCCTTCTTCGACCGTGTTTCGTTAAAGGGCGTCACGTTTCACTTGTTCATCTAGTTCGGCTAGAAGCGATGTTATATTAACTTCCTCCTAAGGCTTGGCAAATGCATTGATATTCAATCCTTGTAGCAGTGAGATATGCTAATCTCCCTTTCTCCACGGGCGTACCCTTTTCATTAAGTTTATTCTTATAATTTGTTGTTTAATTATAGTTTTCAATTGTTTACAGTTTAAATTTACGGAAAAAAGTGGACATATTCCACTATTCACATCTATAACCTAACTGATGGAGCATTTGTTACCCAAATTTTATGTATAATCTAACGAAGTTTACCATTCAGCTGCTCATGAACAAATAAGAGAAGATCTTACACACTTTGGTTTAGAACTTTGCCCACCGAGGTCCTCCAAAGTCTCGACGACAAGCTATCCCATTATTTTTCGGAGAGAAAATCTTGGTGATCAATTTCTAACCATTTAATTTAAAGGCACACCTATAAGAAGAGCAAGTACCTTGTGTATACTAATTTGTAGATAGCATATGTGGATTTAATGGATCGTAATTTCGAAGAAGAAGAATTAAAGCAGTACCCAAAACACGCACAATTCTCAAGTGTTCTTCTCTTTCATTGTTCACATTTTTTTCCAAAAAGATGTAAGCATTTAATACATTTGAACAATTCCTGTCACTCCTCCTGAACCCGATTCTGCATTTTCCCCCACCGTTCCACCCGCCCGCCAGCTCGACCCGATTCGTAACTCGGTCAACGCTAGATCATCGTTTAGTCAGTCATACACGTACATGTAACTCATCATCATCATCTAGCCTTAGCCTTGGCCCCAGCAGTTAAGGTACATGACGTTCCTAAGCGACTCGTCTCTCTGCGCCCCGGTCCCCTCCACCATCGATCCAGCGCCAACGGCCGCAACCGCCAGGGGGCGGAGGTCGGAGTTCTCCAGGGCGTATAGGAGCTTCCTCCGTCCGTGCTGGAGGGACTTGACAAGGCTGGGCCCGCACTTGTTGCCCTGGTCGGAATGGCCCTGCACCGCCGCCACGCTGGCCGCCATCCACGCTCTGTTCAAGTAACCCATGTGTGTAATATCCTTTGTTAAGCTTTTCTTCTTTAGCCTATCTAATGCTTATGAGCCACTAGTTGGTTGGTTGGTGAGTGTGTTTTGGTTTGATAGGGGAGGCAAGGGAGGTGGGGTTATTTATAGGAAAAGGTTGTTGTTCCGGGGATAAGGGGTAATATTGACATTTTCGGATTTCTTTGGCAGCTTGTTGGGTTTTGGATCTTTATTGATAAATGTAATTATTTACCCTGCTATTATATTAACAAACTTGTATTTTTTGGTAGAAGTAACTAATATTAATAGCCATGCAATTCGTAATTCGTCATATTTTGGCGGATACGTAAAGACCATAATTCGATTGCGACAAATTTGATGGCAGATAAAACTCCATTAATATCACGAGATTATCACGAGGGGAAGGCACAATTACATACACGTCGGATATTTATTTATTTTTTTGGAGTATGGGGATTGAGGGTATCAAATATATTTTATAATTCAGCAGGAGGTACAGGGAACAGGTGTCGATCTTATCCGAAGAGGAGATAGTGACTCATCTTTTCGACCTAATGGTTACCCAGCACCTTGCCACTAATCCCATGTGACCCACACTCCTTTGTCGTCGCTTATGCTCTTCCGCAGCTGGTCCCATTTGCACGCCAATATTTATTGTCTATATTTCAATATTATTTTATTTTAATGTAAATTCTTTGGATTTTTTAAAAAGGTGTAGATGTTCATCAATTTTTGCGAATTCGGCATTAAAAATATTTATTTACTAATTTAGCGTTCACATAGAAATACGGATATTTTTCTTGTATTGATACTAATGGTGCAATAAATTTTATTTTTATATTAATTATGCTGATTATTATCTATGTATCGATATATAAAAAAAATCATATGATATTTAGTTTGGATATTCAACAATTTTTTTTTACGAATACAAGCGGAAAAAGTGACCGAACGGTAAAGCTCTATTCACCCTTCCCACAAATTCGATGTTGAACAAGTGGAACAAGATAATTTATAAATAGTCGTGTCTAGTAACACACACAAAACTTAATTTTTACACAATGTTATTTTAAAGTTTTAATGTTCTTACTATATAAAAAATATTTACGAATATTGATTTAGGCTGAGTACCAAAACTCGTATTCGCATTTATACTGCACCGTATAAAGCTATATTGTTCTACTATTTTGAAGTAATTGCCACTGATACGAAATTCGCCGGGAATTTCTTTAACGAGCTTTTTTTTTTGTGAAACTTATTTTAACTTTCTTTAGGAAATGAAATTTCTTTAGCGAGCTTTATTCAAAGTACACGTGAAGGGGACACGCGTTGGCGTAAGAATTGGGAGTGGCTAATACCAGTTACGTAGATGGTCGCTTTGTCAGTATTGTACGGAGGGGGCATGGACATCACGTGGGTCGTGGGTCCTGAGCCTCTATTAAAACAATCTTGTTCAATGAATCTTGTGATGCTTCCCAACATAAAGGGAAGAAATTTCCAAATGGCAAAGATCATGTCCCCGATGCATGGGATCACGTGCCTTGATCCATTCTGGCAACCAAGTCGGATTTCCTTTTTTCAGTTGATTAATTTTCTTGCCAAGTTTTTTGTATATCCTTCCTGAAAATAATACCAACTGAATTGAATTTTGTAGCCTCGACAAAAAAAAAAATCACTGATTGGGTTTTTTTTCCCTCCGGAGTCCGGATCGTGACAGTGGATTTATACCAATTTTTTAAAATTATCCAATTACGGATATTTTAACCATTTAAATAATTCAATTACGAGTTAAAATGAATTTATAACAAGGTAAACCAAAAATAGAAAATAGTAAGTCTCAATTTCTTCGATAACTTTTTTCTCATTTATCCATATTCACCTAAGATATTTACACGTGTACACTTTCCTCCTATCCTAATTCTACATTTTCCTTCTAGCCCGGTCCACCCCCGAGCCGACTCACCCGAGCCATCTCGGATCAATTGTTTCCTGATCATCGACCAATATACAAAACAAGTGCTTGAGCTAGCCTTGGCCCCAACAGTTGAGGTACATGACGCTCCTAAGCGACTCGTCTCTGTGGGCCCCCAACTCCTCCACCGCGACGGCCGCAGCGGCCAAGAGTCGAGGGTCGGAGGTGGGTTTCCTCCGGCCGTGCTGGAGGGAATTGACAAGGCCGGGCCTGCACTTGTTGCCCTGGTCCGGGTGGCCTTGCACCGTTGCCACGCTCGCCGCCATCCACACTCTGTTAAAGTAACCCATATAATATATATCTTTTTTTGTACTCCCTCTCTGTCTTCGTCTTTTCAAGGTTCGCTATTATCTAATAACCCTTTTTTTTGCTTTGACTTCGCTTGAATTGCTCTTCTAACGCTCTCGGTGTAGTTTATCGTGGTGAGGGGGGGGGATCGGGTTATTTATAGTCGGGGTTAGTAGTTGTTAAGGGATTGGTTTTACGTAGGGGTAGGGAATTCAATTTCGCGGTGTTCGATTTATGTATATTTATTTCGGCTACAAGTTCGAAGTTTGTCTTTGGCAGCTAGTTAGGTTTGGATTTTATGGGTAAGGTGAGGTGGGGTCGTGATGTCTATGTTTTTTTTTTCTCTATATCGGTTTCTTACTTTTGTATATATCGAGAATTTGACGAATTAATCAAAGAGCATTTTTTTATAATATTTTAAGAGAGTTGGGATAGAAAAAAAACAGTTTTAAATTTTGGTCACAAAAAAAAATAATTTGATGAATTATTTTCTAAAAGAGAGATTATTATGTTGATTAAAATCCGTTTCCTAGCCCAATTATTATTGGTTTCAGTTTCATCTTCATCTTCATCTAACTCTTCGGTAAGAATTCTTTGCTATTGCCATTGAGTGGATGAAGTATCTGTATTAATGTTAAAAATGCTTAATGCTTCTAATTGTTTGGTGGGAGGAGGAGTTGCCGGCCACGAGGAGGAGGATGAGCATTTTTTTGGTGTTTTTCTAAGATATTTTGATCATTTCACTAATAAAATAGAAAAATAACGGCCACAGACCCATGAGTATAATAAAATATCAAACACCCAGATGCGATAATCCTTTTTTAAAACACCAAAAATTGCTTATTTAGTTAAATATTTAATTTGCCCAATTCTATATCATTGGATATTTTGTTGAGGGGGAAGATCACTTGTGATTGGTTTTGTAGTTTAATGAAAAGTACAAGGAGCAGGTGGCGACCTTATCCGAAGAGGAGATAGTGACTCATCCTTTCACTTTCGTCGCTGCCTTTACTTTTTCCATTTTAAATAATTTAGTTGGGGCCCGCCTGGTGAGGGTACTAATTATTGCTTGTCGCTTGGATTGGTTTTGTTTGGGGTGTCATTTTGGTATGGTGGGCCCCACGTGGAGAATAGGATATGGGTATGGGTGAACATTTGGCATATACCGATTTCGAATATCGAATATCAAAAATACTGAATACCGAAACGCGAAAAAAATTCATACCGATCCCGAACCGAAATAATTTTGGTATTATACCGAATATTGAATTAAAACTTTAGTATAATACCGAAAATACCAAATTTTTCAAAAAATAAACAAATGTTATACATTACTAATCCATACATTAACGAATAACCAGCTCTAAACTATGTAGATCAATTTACTTCTTTAATCTTATATTAACTCGTTCAATTTAATTAATTAAATTCAAAACCCTAATTTATTTTTAAAATCTAAAACCTAATTAACGACAATGGGGGACAAGAAGTGGTAGTCTTCCTAAGAAGGTATGGTGGTGGGATGGTGGCTGCTGGTGTGCAAAACAAATTCACAAAGGGGAGAGAAGGGCAAGGGGAAAAGAGGGGGAGGGGGAAAAGACGTGAGTAGAGAAGGGGAGGGGAAAAGGGGTGGGGATAGAGACGGGAATGGGGGATTAATTGGGGATGGTGGACTACTTACATTTTAATACTCGCCAAACTTACAATTTAGTATTTCGGGATTTTCGGTATTACTGAAATAATATCGGTATATACTGAAATTATACCGAATACCGAAATTTACTGAAATTTTGCAAAAGTCCATACCGAATTAAATTCCGTAAATCGAAATACCGATCCCGAAATGCTGAATATCGAAAAAAAATCAATAATACCGAATACAAAATACCATTTGCACGCCCTAGATCTGGGTCCTTGCTAGTACACGTGAGAAGGGCACGTGTAGGGTAAACGAACTGGGGGTGGCTATTTCCCAATTTTGCTTCGGAAGAGAGAGGCATGGGCTTCACGCGACGTCTTTTAACCTATTAGACTCAGAACACGAGGGAAGAAAACTCCAATTTAGTCGGGCCCAGGCCCCTCAAGGTGGTGGCATCACGTGGGCTAAAATCCTACCTGGCAATTTAGTCGGATTTTCTTTTTCTTTTCTTTTTTGTTAATTTTTCATTATTCCAAAAGAAAAAATTGGGATATGGGAAGAACGAAGAATTTACGTTATTGACCTCGGCTGGTATAGAGAAACCTAATGGAGGAGATCATTTAAGAGTTGGATACATAAATTATCATAATTATGATTTTTTGATTTTTTCTCACTATATATTATAATGAACGAAGCTTAATCTAAACATGATTATTGTTCTTGTATGCTTGAGAATTTTAGGGTTTTTATATTGTAGAATTTCTGTATTATGCTATTTGCAATGCATTGGTATCTTTTGAGAGGAGATCTCATTTTTAAGGTTCGTAATAGTTTTCAGAATGCGATATTTCGATTCTCTTTGCAGGAATTTGAAATCTACTAATAAGTTTCTTGGTTGTATATTTAACTTATTTTTTATTTGTGTAGAGAATTGACCCCACCAATTACAAAAAATATATATTGGTGTACAAGAATTCATGGATTTGAACAGAACTTGACTGATGGGACAAAATGTATGAAGTCAACACAAGCAAAACACTCTGGAAAGCACAAATGGAATACTCAAAAGTCAACCAAACACATGAGTGCTTAGCAATCTTAGGGGACAAATAGCATCAGATAATGGAAAACACTCACACAGAATCAATTTCAAACTGCTGTCTTGCAAGGTATCTTTCTCTCCTCTCCTTCTGCAGACAAACACCGGAACAGAAAAACCTTAGATAATATGCACGGTTGGCCGAGTAAATGTGAAGAAGCAGAAAGGAATTCCTCAGGATTCTCACTCACCCATTCATCTATTACAAGTCCTTCTCCAACTGCCTGTGGGCCAACTTCTTCGGGTGGCTTCTTGCTTGCCTCCAGCTCGGCTTCAGCCTCGGCCAACTGTCGTTTGAGTTTCTCCAGTGCCTTGGAGAGAGTCAAGTCAACAAATGGTTTGTGCATGGATAGGAAAAGCGTACAACCAGACGACCAGGAAATCAATGGCATTGCGGTTCTACTTACAGGCAAAGAACATTCCGGATCGAGGAATACTACCTTCAGTATTTGCTCCACCGCTGCTTGATCCTTTAGCTCATCAAACTGAATTTTCCAAAAACATGCGTAAAACGAATTTGATCTGATCATCTATAATCAAAATGACAATGGACTTGGATCTGAACCAAAGATTTATTAGCAAGATATTTGAAACCTAACAAATTGCAGAACCTCAGAGATCACATTACAAGGAACAACTGATCAAGGCCTCCATCATTAAAGAATCTCAAATGCAATTGGATTATATGGAGGCCATATTATATATCGAAAGCGATCATGATCCAGCTAATAAGTCTAATCTTCTCTCTTTTCTCAGTTGTATCCTGACTTAGAAACTATATTACCTTAAAAGCAAACAACGACATATTCGACTTCGACATCAGTGACCTTCTTTGAATTGGAGGTCAATCCCCAACAACTTCTGCTTGTGAGGATTTGTACAGACAATAAATATCAAATCACCTAGTCCATTGCTCATAATTCTAATAAACCAGATTATAAATAGACGATGGCCAGCAGTTTCTATGTTTGAAGTGCATATACGGCATACCATCTCAGGAACGTATTCCGTGTGTCCTTTGACTTTCAAGCTCATAATCTTGAACTTAACCCTGGTCTTCTGATCCTTTAACGGATCCTCATTGTTCTCCGGAGGCTCAACGAATTTAAATACTGTGCATCATCAGAACAGAGCATACAGTTGGAATTGAATCACAACGTCGAACAAAAGAACACGAGGAATCAGATTCCACGTATGAGTATCACTTACCAGTTGCAATTAGACTTTCACCAGGAGCTAGAATAGCTCCAGGAGGGCGCATGTAACAACACTTTGGAGATGTTGTCTGGAACTGTTAACATCCAACAAGTGTGAGTTTCGTTGCCAGGTCAATAGTCGAATTATGAGAAAAGACTTGATTGTACATGAAGGTACAGACTAGAAAATTGCAGAGGGCACATGCCATGTACCTTGAAAGCTACATTGGACTTGGAAACATTCTTAATACCAATTGCGCTTTTCGCCTGCTTGCCCGGTTCATCTGTTAAAGTTCAAAAAAGAAAAAAAGTTGTAGAATTTGATGTTTGAATCTCCATATCTTTTTTTATAGAAAGAATCTCCATATCCAACCCAAAACTTCAAGGCAATAAACTTGCCAATTCACTAGCAACTAGCGATGTGAGATTCTCAACAATCTGCAAGGCCACTCTTGTAACTAGTATGATTTACAAGGGGTTCGTGCAACGACAAAAGTAGAGACAAGATCAACCGACCCCGGGAGGGTAGGTAGATTTCTTACCATCTTTCAACTAGCTATATGGAGGCAATCTAATATTTAAAGCTAGCTAGAGTCAAGAATTAACACCAAGAAAACAAATATATAGAGCGAGATAGCTCACAGGGGAAGTAGAGATAGTTAGGAGGATCAAGCTTGAGCCTTCTCCTCGTAGGCAACAGGGACCTCGTCATCAACGAGACAGTAGAGGCAGCACTGTACAAGCTCAAGCTTGACCTCTCGCCGGGACCCAGCTGGCGGTTCTCTTGCACAATTGGGTTGTTTGGGTCACTGAAGTTGTTTCCGCTGTTCACGGAACTGGAGGAGGTGGAGGTCGAAGTTGTATTAGACGACGAGGAAGAAGAAGAAGAAGAAGTGACATTGACATTGCCATTGCTATTGCTTCCCCAGAAGGGCATTTTGCTATGCTCTTTCTATATTGTAAGGGATCTTACATTGGAAGTGAAAGTGTTGGGTTTATAGAGAAAAGGGAGTGGTGTGGTTGGCCGAGTGTTTGCTGCATGCTTAGAAAGGGAAAAGAAAGAGCATAATTTTGGATTTTGTTTGCGCGCGTGTTGCATATCTCTTGGAATCTATTGGTGGATATAAAGCCACCGATCGTGGCACACGTGCAAGTGCATTTGTTGCTTTTCGGTGATGTGTTGGACAAATTTACTAGGTTAAATTATTTTCATTACCTTTATTTATGTTTTTATTTGTAAAAGTATCTCTTGGTTTATTGAAATTTGTTTTAGGTTTTTTATTTTTTAGCAAAATATTTGTTTAAAATATTTAATGTCGGAAACATATATTATTCTGAGGTGTTTCACGACGAATCAAACTCTAGCATTAGAGACATCAAAGTCATGTTTTGTTAAAAAGCAAGGACTCCAAAAATAATTCTGGTAAATAAAGAACCTTATCACAAGTGAAAAATAAAATAGGGACGTGTAAATAATTTATTATATTTCCTATGTCCAACCTGTTTCTTAAAAAGTAAATACTGTATTTAAAGTTGAGATGTTGAATTTATTTATTTAAATAATGTATTTAACGGTCATCACGTAATACAAAACATCAAGTTGACTGAATATATAATTTAAAATGTATTTTTTTAAGAACGGCCAATTGGTCTATAATTTTAACAATTAAGAGATTTTCGATGAATGAATAATTTAAGAATTGACATGTTTCTTATATATAAGTGAAATATGACCTTACTTTTTAAGGTATGAAGTCATACAACACCTCAACAATTTTTTCAATTGGGTTAGAAAGGTTCATTTAATGTCGATCTTGGAGGCAAGGCTATCGCCTTCTCTTGTGCGTCTTCCGATTTTGCCCAAAAGGATTCATAAAGAGAAGAAAATGCTGAACACCCCGGTTAGATCAAATTGTCTTTTTTTTGAATAAAACGATCAGCATATATAAATTAAGGGGTAAGATCTGCTTGAAGCAGAGAAACAAGTTTGGTTGGATGACAGGCCATCCAATCCGGCAAGAGCAAATTGTTACGGGCCTGGCGACAAAGCCAATCCGCAATATTGTTATGGTTTCTAGGAATTAAGGAAACAGAACAAAACGATAATAGAGCTAACTTAAGTCTAATCCCTTTTACAATGTGTTCAACGTCCCAATCCATCGATGCAAAAGTAACGGTTAGATCAAATTGTCGGGTTAGGAAATCCATACCCAAAGCAACGGCTCTCGAGAAGCTCCTGAAAATACAATCCCCCAAAAGGCTTAAAGCGTTGCAAAGTCTTTGCTCGCTTCTATCAAGCATGTCAAAAGACGGTGCTCGCATTGAGGAATTTGATATGGAAGTTTGGCTGTCTTGTGATATCAATGAGATTTTCTTAGCAGAAAGACACTTCAAAAATAGTCCAAACGATTAAGGACGCATCTATATGTTCGTGCATTGCCTTCCCTAGGTGTATGTTCATGTTCATGTTCATGATCTAGGGTTTGCTTTTTATTTAGATATACGTTGGAGTTTCTTTAGTAGATGTATTGAGAGAGTGATAATTAGATTGATATCTGATTAACATTTACTTAGTATCTCAAGTGCAGTACAGTTGGTATTTTAGGTTAATCATTTTTGGCAGACTTGTTAGAGAAGAATATATATTTTACCTATTAAAACAATTCACTTAATGTAGTTTAGTGATTAGAGGCTTACAGCCTAAAAAAGATAAATAACAATGAATAAAACTTATCCCATTTTCATCCGATATAAGGAATATAAGTTTTGTAGTCATATTATTCAAGGAATTTTCCTTTGGCCCATAATTATGTATATGCAACAACAACCTGATTCTATTATGAGAGAGGAAAAACAAGGGATTATGCTTATGAAAAGGAATTGATTTAGTCATACATGCATAAGTGAACATTTTAAACATACTTAAATAATGTATAACTTGAAACTATTTAAAATTATATTTAATTCATTCTAACATGCAGACCATTAAAAAAATAAATTCATTCTAATATACATAAACAAATTATCGCATAAAAATATTCGAATATACATACATATGTAAACCATTTATTATTATTAAACAAAATTATTCGAATAGACTAAGCAAAACAATTTTAACATTCAAAAGAATTGTGCACAAGCACATGACGGAATCATGTCATGAAAAAAAATTACCACTTACCAGCTTTTGAACGAAACGTCGCGTGTGCTATACAATTATAGAAAGAGCGTGGTCCATGCGACATCGCAACAACACGGTGAAAACCCACTTATTTTGTCCATGTGCCTTCCTTGAATTAAGAATAAGAAGAAGAAAAAAAACAAATAAGACCGTATTTCTTTTGATCAGAAAATAATGATCATGTTTCTCAAGGACCCCACTCCCATCCGATCTCCTTTTCTTTATCGTAAATGGTCAGCGGATTAGTTTGGGAAACTTTACTATCTGCATTCCTTATCCCGCTATCGTGTCTTCGTTTTACATCAACAATGTTCCTACTCTCTTTTTTCAACCCACACCTCTAACCCAGTTACATTGTCGTGCCGTTGGTCCACGTTAGCTTTTTTTCTGCTCTGTTGTTTCAAATTCAATTAACTGTACTAATTCGAATATTGTTTCAAGTAACTTGAAAACCGCTAAATTTAATTTCGAATTAACAAATTTTGAAAAATGGAATTTTTTTGTAATTGCAAGTAACAAAATGAACTACGAAATTCAAGAAATAACTAAAATTTTCAAATTACATAACTAACTAACGCTACAAATATATTCCAAACATGTGCAATCAAGTCTTTTCTCAGAGCGATATGGGCTTCTCTATTTCGAAATTGTGTATCAACGGTCATGAAGTTTGATAGAGATCATATGCGTTGAGTAGAGTATTCGTAGTTTATGGAGGTACTGCAACTGAGTCCGTCCTTGAGGAACTTTTCCTGACAATAAAGACCATATCCCTCCCATTCATCCCCCACTATCATATTATGCAATATGATACATGCAAGCATAACTTTTCCAGTGAATTCATGATTCGAAAGAAGACATAAATTTTTTTATGAACGCAAAACAAGCTTGAAAAACTCCAAATACCCTCTCCATATCTTTTCTGTATCCCTCTTGATGTTTAACGAATATCTTCAACTTCTGGGTGGACGGAGCTATTACTGACTTCACAAAGGTAGCCCATTGTGGATATATCTCATCGGTGAGATAGTATGGCAACTCTCTACAGGTTTCATTGATAGTGTTGCTTACTTTAGGTGTATGATCTTCTAAAATATCAGTAAAAATAGGAGACCGTTGTAAGACATTGATATCATTATAGGTATTTAATGTTCCAAAGAATGCGTGTCATATCCATAGGTCATATGAAGCAACCGCTTCTAGTATGATTGTTGGCCTTCCACTTCTTCCAACATATTATCCACTCCAGGCGGTTGAACAATTCTTCTATTTCCAGTGCATGCATTCGATACTTTCTATCATGCCTGGGAAACTATGTTGCTCTGTTACTTGGAGCAGACGAGCTAGATCTTGTTGATTGAGCTTATTGATGTATTCTACCCCAAAACAAGATGTGACGTCTTCTACAAATTTCTGCATAGCTTGCCTTGTAGATCTGACAATCTTCATATATTCGTCAATGACATTAGCGGATGCCCCATACGTGAGAACCCTCATTATTGCTGTACATTTCTATAAGGCCGACAGCCAGAGTCTCTCTATAGCATCTTGCTTTTGTTGGAAGTATAGATCAGCGGCACTCAACGCCTTAAGTATTATGAGAAATAAAAGTCTATGCATGGAAAATTGACGTCAAAACATATCATCTCCATATGTTGGAATGCTGGCAAAATAATCCTTCACTAAGCACTTATCACTAACTTGTCAGCCCTTATTAATAGTGCATTTTGGTGCACGAGGACAGTGCTCTGGCTCAACATGATTGGCTTGACTTCTTTGAATAATGACCTCTGCAACCGAATTTATGCTTCTATTTTAGCTTGCCATTGATTCACAAAATTGACTAACAAACTATTATGACTATAGTCTAAACTATACTCAAATTCTGAGTTAGCATTAGAATTTTTAGAAATCGATATATTCAGATCCATATCTTTAAATTTCTAGTAAAAAGGAGAGAAGTTGGTGTCACAACATCCGAGTAAACTACTTGACTCTTGTGGAGTCGTTTGCCTAAATGTATGCTTCAATTTACTTACCATATGACTGATTACTTGATTTTTATGTTGTTCTTTCATCATTCTTCTTTTGTGACAAATCGTCCTTTGAATGATATACTGGTGGTTGATTATGAAAAAAACTTGTGAAATATCTTGGTGGTAGGTGTTGAAAATTATTTGTTATGATCTTAATATATCATGGTAAAAATTTGGTTGGTATCGGATAAAATCATATTGAGGCCTTTGTAGATTTTAGGTAACGTCTGGTTGGTATTAGAGAAAAATATGTTAAAGTCTTGGTGAATTTTTAGTAAAATGTTTTGGGCATTTGGTAGATTTTTTAAAAATATTGAATTTTAGAAAGATTTTTCTTAAGTTAGGAGTAAGCTGTAAGATTAGAAATCAAAAATTCATAATTTAGACTAAAACCTCTAAAATTAGTATGATCATCATCTTGATTAAACTGATTCGAATCCATATCTAGAACAATTTAATAGAGAAGATTATAGAAATATGAAAAAATATATAAAGATGAAAGGAAAGTTTGTGAATTAGAGAGGACTGCCACATAAATATTAAGAAATTTTTACACCATATTGATTGGATTATTGAATATAAATAATTTTATAAAATTATTAATAACATATAAAAAATTTATTTCAACAGAATTGTGTAAAATGATACCAAAACAATCTAAAAAAATAAAAAGATATTTCCAAAAAATATATAACAAAAAATTTCACGTGGACCAATCAGACCATGTCACGCATGCAGAATGCCAGCGTGGCACAAGGACCACCATGTCTGAGACCGCAACAGGCGCACTCGCACGCGATTTATATAACTGCAACATCTTCTAAACCATAATTTGAAAAGTTAATTTATAGATTATAGTTGAATCTATTTAAACAAAGTTAATCACAGTTGCTAAAATAACTCTGTTTGATCTCATGCAATATCGAAATTTAGTAACCATAATTTTTCTATCAAAAGAAACTAAGTTTTAATTTTTATGGAATAATATAGAAATTATCAAATATAAGAAACAAAGTTAATCAATCATACATGACTTTCAACACGAAACAAATAATTTTTATACTACATCAATTGGATTATTAGATACAAATAATTTTATAAAATTACTAACAACATATAAAAAATTTATTTCACCAAAATGGAGAAAAATGGTACTAAAAATTTAAAAAAAATTGGCAAAATATTTTTTAAAAAAAATACGCGACAAAAATCCTCATGTGGACCAATAAGACCGTGCCATGCAGCCAGAGTGTCAACGTGGCACGAGAACACACCGCGTGTTAGACCGTAGCAGCCACCCCCTCACGCAATTGAGGCCGCAGCAGCCACCCCCTCACGCAATTGTGGACCATGCAGGGCATTTGACGCCCTAGCTGCTCTAACCATATTGGAGGAAAAATATACCTGCGATGTCTCCTTAACGATAATTTGAAAAGTTAATTTACTGATTGGAGTTGAATCTACTTAAGTTAATCACGATTACTGAAATCACTCTATTTGGTCCGATGCAATATCGAAATTTAGTAACCAAGATTTTCTTTTCTATCAAAAGAAACTAGGTTGTAATTTTTACGAAATAATATACCAACTATAAAAAACAAAGTTAATCAATTACACATGATATTCAACCCGAAACATCAAATATGATACCCTAACCGGTAAATATTCTAACCATTTTGTCACATAATACGTAGTTAAAGTTAAAATTTGTGTATACTTAATTGAACCCATTCGTTAAAACTTTTTTTACCTGTTGTTCAAATTCCATAGAGCACTTTTGACTGGCAGTTCTCATTGCGCATGTAACGAAATAGGATGTACATAATCATGGAGGCTTGGATAAAATCAAATTGCTCTTAGCCATCTTTTGGCACGGTCAACAACGAAAGCAAATCTCGCAAATTGAAGGCTAATAATTGCTACAATAATTTATGTCGTGGTAGGTCTCCAATAAGAGCCGACGCTTCTCTCGCAAATGAAAGATGAATCCACTTTAGATTTCAAAGGTCCAATTGTCACGACTCACTTGTGCTACCTAATTTGATACCCACTAGTTAGAAGTAAATGAAAACAAAAAAATCTAGTTGGTAGTTAATTTTTAATAACGTAAAAGAGTTTGATATTTATTAATTTTTCTTGATATCATTAAAAAAAATTATCTGTTTCTTTTAGTTTGAAGACAAATAGTTTTAAAAAACATATCAATATCTCTAAACAACGGGAATTTATTCGTCTGATTGCCATTTTTCCATCAATAATAGCATGTACAAGATCCATTGTCTGTTATCTCAATCCCTAGTGCAAGAATCTTTGGTCATAATTAATAGGGAGCCAACATATACAAGATCCAATGTGTTATCGGTTTTTGATTTTAAGCAATGATTAGGATACTTGTAGTCAGTTTTGAAGGGAAACATACAATCATATATATTAATCAAGTTGGGAAGTTAACGCATCCAGTTGTAATGATGATGAGTAAGCTAATTATAAGAAAGAAGACCTAATCTGATTTACTGCTAAAAAGCTGTACAAGGAGTTGTAATATTCCACGTTCAAAAGGTGAAAATCTATAACTAAGTCATGTTCACCTGTAGGAGTCAGGCCTTGGCAATTAGCGCAATCCCCAACACATAGACCCGACCATTGTTAGAATTCAATTCGCAGTTCGACATAATTCGATTCGTCAAAAATTTGATTTGATTCGTCAAAAATTCGATTCGATTCGTTACCAATTCGATTCGTCAAAAATTCGATTCGAATTCGTTATGAGACGAATTGGTGCGTCCTCAACCCAGGAAAGTCAAGCGTAGAATGACTTCCGAGAGCTTTTCATGAGGTTGATTAAAGAAGAGAAATAAATGAGAGAGAGAGAGAGAAAAGCGCCGTCTTTCGGGAATAGGTCTAAATTCTGCACACCCCTCGAGGTTGCCCTTTTGGTTATATATACAAGATCAGCTTAGGTCATGTCCCAGCTCAGCTGATTACAACCTAGCCTCTGATGGGCTTCTTACCGTGGCCTCTGGCCCATGCGAAAAACTAAATGGCCTCTAGTCCAACAAAAGAACAAATGGCCTCTGGCCCAACAAAAGGAAAGAACAAAACAACTAACTCTTGAGGCTACCGAACTTCAAAGTCCCTTCTCAGTTGATCAACACTTCCTCCGTCCCAACTCGAACTTCCTTCTCTTTCCCGGACTCG